>JAQGBS010003800.1:0-11053 GCA_034698545.1 Acrobeloides obliquus
CGATTCCTAGAATTTATTTTTTTATTTTATCATATGAGATTTTTTATGAGTCTTATATTTCTAATATTTCTTCCAACCTAGGAGTAGTGAATTAAAAAAATTGTAAACCCATTTTATCCAAAAATTTTCATACCTACTAAGAGCTCTCCAAAAGCCAATAAGCTAATCAATGAATTTGCTACAGAAGAACGAAATTGTTTGAAACGTAAAGCAATTAATAAAATTATGCTATTGCCTATGATGGATATAGGGCTTACAATAAGCCGGAATATTAGAACAGGAATGCTTTCATCTGGGTTATCAAATGACATCATTTAACTAAAATGAACTAAAATAATCTTTTTAGGAAAAATGGAAGATGAAGTAGGAAGAGGTAGGCCATACGATTTCGACAATGCCGCCCTTTTGTAGACAGTGGAAGAGGATGAAAGTTTAACGACAAGGGTGTTGGCCGAGCAATTCGACGTCGACCATTCCACCGCAGTGAAAATGCTTCCTTGACCCTGATTCAGGGAATGGAGTGGGTGTATTGAAGCGAAAATCGAAAAAATGTTCGGATTTTTATGAGAAAACTGTCGATTCTTAGGTTTTTCTAGATGAAAATCAAACATTTTTGGATTTTCGCTTCAATACACCGATTTCTTCCCTGAAACAGGATCAAGGAAGCGTTTTCAAGGTTCGGGAGTGCGCGCAATCGATTCCCCGCCTAGAAAAACCTAAGAGTCGACGGTTTTCTCATAAAAATCCGAACATTTTCGCTTCAATACACCCACCCCCATTTCCTGAATCAGGGTCAAGGAAGCATTTTCACGCTTCGAGAATGCGCGGAATCGGTTTCTCGCATAAAATTACCCCTAGAAAGACGTTTTTTCAAAAAAATTTTTTCACCGAGAATAAGTGGTAAAAAGTCACCCCTCCCCTTTAATAAATTGCAAAAAAAATCCAAAAATTTTCCGCTTTGCAAAAAGAATTTGACGGGACAAGGATCCGAACCCGGAATTTTTTTCTCTAAAGTTCCCTCACTCTACCACTACACCAAAAAGTACTTTTTACTATTTTGAATAATTTTTATATGTCCAGAAGAATAGAAAAATATATAGCTGAAAACTAGAATTCTGTTTGTTTGATTTGAAAGATTTAAATTCACGAGACAAGAAAATCTCCGTTAGGAGGTTTTACAGCTTGTTACTTCCTTATTAATAACATTAAAGAAAGCCTAATCACTTATTTATGGGCTAATTACAAGAATTAAAGCAACGACAATCTAGTCTTTTTGTTGAGACTTCGCAACCAAAAGATCAACCGAACATTTCATATATCAGAGCTTGTTACTTCCTTAATTATAACATTAAAGAAAGCCTGATCACTTATTTATGGGTTAATTACAAGAATTAAAGCAACGACAATTTAGTCTTTTTTTAGACCTCGCAACCAAAAGATCAACTAAACATTTCATATATCAGAAAGATTGAATCATGTAATGTTCAAATTGCAATATTTATGTAGAATATTTATAAAGAAATTTCCTGCATGACAACATTTTCTCATGGTTTTTTATGCAAAACTTGATTTAATGTGAAAATTTTTTATGAAACTTGAATTGAAGACATATTTTTTACATATTACAAACTTATAATAGGTTATGTGGATGATGTTGTATGATAGGTATCACGGTTCGCAGTAACATTATTTTTAAAATATGTGTTCAGGTTAGAAATAAAAGTTCATTGTATATGAAAAAATCTAAAATAGACTTTTATGACATAAATATATATCATGATTTCTTCCCGCCTATGTAGGAAAACTAGCAAGGAATATAACCTAGTTAAAATATTCGGCTTGATTAAAATTTTTGCTCGAAAGCCTTAAAAATTAATAAATAGCATACGTGGGCAGAGGATCCAGAAATTTACCCCCTCCCCTGTATAGGTATAAATTCAATTTTTTGACAAAATTTTATTTTCGGACCGAATTTGTTTTTTGGTAAAAATTCTATTTTTCGACCAAAGTTCGGAACCCCCCCCCCCATTTTCATACTGAACCCCAAAAATCGATTCTTTTCGCCAAGAAGCCATATTTCCTGAACTTTTCAACGAAAAATAACACTGAGAATTGATTCGGCGGGAAATAAAAACCTCCAAAAATACTTGACTGCCCTTTCAGAACTCAATCCTGCGAAAATTAAATTCTTGAGAACAAAGGTTTTATATATAAACTAAAAAAGGCAATAGGAACAAATGCACCGCACAAAACAATTCCGCACCGATCTTCCACACATGAATTTTACGCTTTGGTCTACCGCTCAGAATTTTCCGCACATTTACACATACGCACGGATTTTTCGCACAATGATCTTTAGTACATTTGTTTCATTAATAAAAGTTGCCTGAATTTCAATAAAATCATGTTATTGATACGGTTGGCAAAAGTTTTAAAAAAGTGAGAAAATTTTCAAAAATGTGCGGAAGATTCTGTGCGATCAATTCCTTAAAAAACTGTGCTGTGCATTTGTTCCTATTACCAAAAAACATAGTATACAAAACAACATGTCAAAGTTTTTGTATTAAAAAAATGCATCAACGTCCCAGAGGATGATCTTCAGGGCACACAGTTGGTACATTGAAACAATTTTTCTTTGCCTGTTCAGCTGAATGTCTATCCATTAAAGTGTGTACGGCTTCCTTATTCATACAAATCACATGGAAAAGTCGAATCGCCAGATATGCCAATTCAAACAAGCATATCGCTGCTAGTCCCAACATCAAGCCTGTTATATTCATCAAGCTGGATAGGATGTAGGTAAACTAAAAAAATATATTAAAAAATGAAATGCCTGCTAGAAAATTAGATCAAAAATTCTTCAAAATTGGATTCAGCATGATTTTTTATCCAACGAGGGGGCAGAGGGAAGGCATTTTTCCCCTCATCCCAAAATCGACGCCAAAAACCTAGATTATACTCCTTACAGTATATTTCGGCTTCTCAACAAAAGACTTATGGTACAGTCTAGGAAATTGAACGTTAAAAATGGCTATATTTGAAGTATAATTCCCCAGACACACTTCATCCCACGAATCAGTCGAAGAGTTTTCACATTGCGTTGGCTAAAAACAGCACATTGGGCGAAAAATATAATTTTTTATATAACATACAAATGTCTTGAAAACAGTTTTTGTCCAAGTAACATCGAAAATGTATTCGTTACATGGTGGAGGACAGTAGCATTCGCGCCATGTTGACGGCATACCTCGAACTAGAGTTATGTTGCTAACACAGGGCTCTAAAATTTTTTATTAGTCAACATGTATCCCATTTCGTTAAACTCTTAAAAGGTTAGGGGAATATGTAGACTTGTTATTTATGGGGGGAGGTGGACTTACGTTTTGAAATATCACAGCCAGTAGCATTATATGCCATATAATACTTAGGGTCCATACACCCACAGGTTTGTTGTACATAGTCCTGATAACAGCTTCGAATGCAGCTCTAAATATATAGGTCTCGTTTGTATAAGTATAATGGTGCCGTTCACTGAACTGCCGTTATTTGCCCAGCGAAGCAGAGCTTTGCTTGGAGGTGAGCCTGTGGTAACCTTCGGCTGCCACAAGGGATATAGGGTTTCTTTTCATGTCCAATACTTACATCAATTGTATACGCGGAACCCGGATTGTAATACGATTTCACTTCGTTTTTTGACTTAATACACATGCCATATGGCTTGCCAAGACGGCTATAGACATTCTATAAAAATTTTAAAATGGTAACTATTTTAGGCATCTACCCTTTGGATAATGAAAGTGGTCTCTTCCCCGGGTGCAATTGTGTAAGAAATCGATTCACCCATGATGGTTTCTTCTCGTCTATGTAGAAAAACTAGCAAAGAGGCTGTATAAACCCAGTCGAAGTATTCGGCTTGGTTAATTAACATTTTTGCTCGGAAGCCTAAAAAATTTTTATATGGGTATAAGAGAAAAAAGGCTTATACCTCCATGTTCGCCACTGTATCTAAGTTTGTAAATTTTTGTGGCGTTTTCTTGGTTGAAAGTGAAACAGTTGCCCATGCTGGGTTCATACCATCTTGTTAGGTCAGTGCTAAACTGGGGGTATATAAGAATAGTAAATATGACATGAGTCTAGATCTAGACCTAAGCATAAGCTTAAACATATGCTTAAAATTAGATTATCCCTTGTAAGCCTAAGCCTAGGCTTAGCTTGCAAGGGATTAAGAGTAGAGTTAGATACATACTTCAAATTTAATTCGGTATCTTCATATGCAGCCCATGTATACAAGTCGTTCACTTGCCAGCTAGCATTCATTTTTTCCTCTAATGTCATATTAGCCAATATGTATGGTAAGTATGCTTGATTGAAATTCGATTGATTTATCGCCGCAGATATTTGTTGAGTTACTGGGTTGACTGTTGGACAGGGGGCTAAATTTAAAAAAATGGATTGTATATTATAGTTAGGGTATATACCTTCACATCGGTTACCGCAATATCCCCTAGGACATACGCAGGTATACCAAGGAAAGTAAGTGCCGTTGGAAAAACAAGAGCCACCATTTAAGCAAGTATAATTTGGGTTATTTTGAAAATAGGCACAAGGGACGAAAGCTAAAATATTGAAGAGAATTTTAAAAGTTAAGAGAGAAAATGAAAATTTTCTCCTTACTTTCACAGTTTGACCCCGTCCATATATTCAAGCATTGGCAATATGATGTCCCATTTGATGCTATCTCGCACATCCCACCATTAAGACAATCTATATTACATGGAGGAGTAGCTAAAATTTTATATCCGCTCAAAATTTTACTAGTTCCATCTTACTAGGTGACACTGTCGGTACAGTGCATCCTCCATTACTAAAAGGACATCCATTACAACTAACACCAGAGGCTCTCATGTAATTATAGCCTTTTTGTCCGATTTGATAGTATGTTCCTGTTGGTCCTTGTTCATCAAGGATCGATTGATTCTTCCATCAGAAGTTCGGACTAAGCCAGATGAGTTGGATGGGGTTAATGCAGTGCCATTAGCGTTGACCCATGATTGGAAGACGTAGATACCACAGGTGCCTAAAATGGTATATTTTGGTTTGAACCCATATGCTTACATTCTCTGTTTGTAATTCCCTGTCTAACCAAAAAACCTAAGCCCAAGACTAAGCCTAAGTCTAAGCCTAATTCCAAGCCTAAGTCTAAGCTTAAGCCTAAGCCCAAGCTTAAACCCAAGCCTAAGCTTAAGCCTAAGTCTAAACCCAACCTTAAGCCTAATCCCAAGCCTAAGCACAAACCTAATCCCAAGCCTAAGCCTAGGGTAGGATAAATTAGTTAGGTGCTATAGCTAGGGTAATAATTATGGATATCTCCAGAGACATGATAGTTCCAGAATAGGACTTGTTATTATTTAATCAAGTATAATATATATACCTGCACTATCACAATATGGCCGAAACCAAAATTTTGTAAAATTTAAGTCATTCGGAGCCCAATATCCACCAGTGAGACCCATAATGCAGGGATTATTGCAATACGTCACAATATCATACGAAGCTCCATCCCCAGGGTCTCCTCGTCCGCTCATCCAATCCGTATAGTTCGTAAAATTCAAGCACCAAAGAGTGCCATTGCCACAAGGCATCTCTATTGTTTTTATATGATTTGCATATCTATATGCCTAAGTTTACTTGTTCTCGGTTGAGCGGTCTTATTTCCCGGGCTTGTAGTTCCAATAGCACTATTGTCAATATAAATGCCAGTGCCATCATCCGGGGAGCAATAGGTCTCTAAAAAATTTTGTACTTTGAATTTTGATGAGATTAAAGAAAAATATAGAAAAGTCAAATTTAAAAACGGACTTCACCATCGTATTAGCATAGTCGGAAACCTCTCAACAACACCCATCATGATAGGTTTTAGATCAAAATTGACATATTTCATATTTTCGTGTCAATACACAAAATTTGCCTGAAATTCAGGATTTCATACATTTTGCTCCAAAAACTATCATGATGGGCGACGTTTAAAGATTTTCAACTATACTGAATCCAAATCCAATGATCTTTTTGAATTTGAAATTTCATTGAAAAACCCAAAATTTTCATTTTCAAAATTTACATACGAGAACAATTCACTCCATAATATCCAGCAGCACAAACACATTGATATTGACCGGCTGTATAGTTAACACATTCATAGTGCTCATTGGGATTTGACGTTGGACACGGATTTGGAGTACACATATCTGCTGGTTCGACTTCACAATGATCGCCAGAAAAATTAGCCGGGCATGCACATTGTATACAATTGCTATTAGAATCATATTTGAGACAATATCCATACCCACAATCGATGCAATTTGCTAAATATAGGGGGATGATTAGAGCAAAAATTGTCATTTTCAGCCTTAAAACTAGTGATTTCAAACAAAAAAATTCGTGCATGCTGCTCGTTTTTTTCTTAATCATCAAGATTTTGGAAAGAATGTGGAAAAATACACCGCTAAGTATTCACCAATTAACGGGTATCAGTTTTAGGTCTCGGTAGCACAACGGTAGTGCACTTGGACGGTAGTCATAAGGTATGGTTCGAGTCCCGGTAGGGTCCGAAAACTTTTGCCTAATTTCATATTACCAACAAGATTTTATTATTCTAAATTTTAATACTTTGTTCACACCGGCTACCACAATATCCACTAGGACATACGCATTTGGAATGAGGGAAGTAAGTGCCATTGGAAAAACAAGTGCCACCATTTAGGCAAGAATAATTTTGGTTATTTTGAAAATAGTTACATGGAACGAAGGCTAAAATATTTACTATTGGATCTCACTCTATCATACGTGAAAATAGATTTCAGATCTGAACCATTCCCAAAAAGTCCCGAAAAAAGATTGCCTCACGGCGCACCAAAAAGTGAAAAGGACAGGAAAGGATCAAAAATAAAAAATGTCGCCAATCGATTCAACTCTCTGAGCGCTTCAAAACGAGTACTATATCAAACCCGCGCCCTATGAATAAAGCACGTTAGCCATTTGGCCATGGATCAAACCCCCAAAATATCATGATATGGTACTCGTTTTGAAGCGCTCGGCCAGCTGAGTCGATTTGAGAAGTTGTTTTAAATTTTGACGACCCCTTTCCTGCATCGCATTTTGATGCGCCGTGATTGATGCACAGGCCCTATGGCGGCGGGGTTGGACTCGTAAACAAAATTTTCGATCTTACTTGAGCAGTCTGACCCAGTCCATATATCCAAGCACTGACAATATGATGCTCCATTTGCAGCTACTACACACATCCCACCGTTAAGACAAGTTATGTTACATGAAGGGTTAGCTAAAATTCAACATCCATCATTATTTTTACTTCCTCCAACTTACTAACACCAGACAAAGCGCATCCACTTATATTAACAGAACACCCACCACAGCTAACACCTGAAGCACTTATATAATCATAACTTGCTGTTTGTCCAATAGGAATGGGAGATGAATCTCCAGTTGGACCACATTGATCAAGGACCGAGCGTAGGCTACCATCATTACGTCGGACTAAGCCAGATGAGTTGCTTTGTGGGAAACTGTAAGCCCCACTGTAGGTATACCATGATTGGTAGACGTAGACACCACAATTGGCTGAAATTTAGGATATAATATTATGTTAGGATAAGAACGCATAGGCTAAACCTAAGCCAATGACGTAGCCAGATTTCATGTTTTCGTGTTAATATGTATACTTTTCAAAAAATTGGGCAGTCAAAGATGCAACCTATTTTTAAAATGTTGACAGTTATCTATTCTAGTCGATTTTTGACGAATTTTTCGACCTTTCTAGGAGTTTTCTAGGCTTAAGCCTAAGGTTAAGCCTAAGCTTAAGCTTAAGCCTAGGTTTAGGCTTAACCTTAGGTTTAGACCTAAGCTTTGGCTTGGGCTTAAGCCTAAGGTTAAGTCTAAGCTTAAGCTTAAGCCTAAGCCTAAGCCTTTAGAGGATATTTTTCCCAAAAAAATATTTAGCCTCTTCATTCAAAGCTACTTCTCTTTGAAACTTTTTTCATTTTACTTTTGATGAGTTCCAAAACTCGTGAATATAAATATGATAGGGAATAATATGAAATCCTACCGGCACTATCACAATATGGCCTCAAGAAAAAATTTGTATAATTGTAATCATTCGGAGCCCACTGTCCACCAGTTGTATCCAGAATACATGGATTGGGGCAATTCATCTCAAGTTCATAATTGTCCCCAACCGTATCGCTCCAATCCGAAATGCTTGTAGTAGCCAAGCACCATAGGTTACCAACACCACAAGATTGTTCTATTTTTTTTTGTTGCATATCTATGCATATACAAGATGTTCCAGTAGGTTGGGACTATCAATTATTTGAGGGTTTTCCAATCGATCATTTTCGATGCGGTTTTTTGTAGAAGAGAGCTCAGACGATTCTGCTTTAGATCTTATAAAAATATTCAAAATTCAACGAGAAACCCTCAAATCAACAATAGTCCCAATCTACTAAGACACCCTGCACACTAAACTTACTTGCTCTTGGTTGAATTGATGAGTCCGAGGGGTTTATATAACTGAGTGCACTATTGTCAATAAATAAGCCTGTGCCATCATATGGAGAGCAATCCAAATCTACAATTTTTTTTATTCTCATCAGAAAAATTTTAAATCAATATCACTATAGTGTTCAGCATAGTCAATTTGTTTTAAAGGACCAGTCCAGTGGGGAAAAGTTGGCAATTTTTGTTGATATTCGGAAAGATCATAAAAAATGGAGCATTTTTGTGTTTTTACGACATCTTCTGAATCGTTGTAGTTTTCGAGATAATTATGTTTGAAATTTTGAATTTGTGTACAAGCTCTTTATTGTAATACACAAACTTTTTTGAATTTTTGCGGAAAAATCGATTTTTCAAATTTTTATAAAATGAACATCGTAGCAATTTTTTATAGCTAAATGAGACAAACAAAATGACACCTAAATTATCCAATTTGAAAATTGTTTTGAGTTATTGAAACGACAATTCTGATTTCATGTTTTTGCTTCAATAACCCAAAACAATTTTCAAACTGGATAATTTTGGTGTCATTTTGTTCGTCACTCATTTAGATTTAAATTGACGATATTCAAATTTTCGTGTCAATAGACAAAAATTTGCCTGAAAATCAGGATTTTATCAATTTTGATTCAAAACCTATCATGATGGGTGTCGTTTAGAGGTTTTCGGCTATGCTGAATACGAGAATCCGGTGTCCTTTTTTTAAATTTCTGAGACAAAATCCATTTTTTCATTTTCAAAATCTACAGTACCCGAACAATTCGTTCCATAATATCCATCCGCGCATACACATTGATATTGGCCACCTGGATAGCTAACACATTTATAGTTTGAATTCGGACAAGGATTAGGAGTACACCCGTCTGCTGGTTGAACTTCACAACAACTTCCAGAGAAATTACTCGGGCATGCACATTGTGTACAATTGTTATTTGAATCGAATTGAACACAATTCCCATACCCACAATTGGTACAACTTGAAGCGTAATATATGGGGAGTAAACTAACAAAAATTAGACCACTTGCAAGAAAATGCATTTTTTGTGTTAGTTTACAAGATAAATGGGCTATATATATCCTTCTTGGTGCATTTACATTAATTATCTATAATTGTGCTTTATATAGATAGTCAAAAGTTGCTATTAGTTATGTGGATTTCTAAGACAACTTTCTAGACTGTAGGCAAAAGAAAGAATCCAACAAATTGTTCAGAAATCTTTTTTCCATTATGCTTAGCAACTTGGCCAGCAAGAAACAAATCACAAAAGAGTATTGTTTAAAAAGATTTCCGGTAAATAAAAAATTCATTATTTTGACTAAAAATTACAAAAAGACTCAAAAGGCTAAAAAGATCCAAGATTTTTTGTCATGCTTTTTTTAAATTTGCACGAACAAGGATTTAGAGTATATCCATCTGCTGGCTCGACTTCACAATGAGCACCAATGAAATTAGTAAAGTCGAGCCTTCTAGAGAACCGGACTTTGGACCTTATATCCTCTATAAGTTGGGTTGAAAGAACTCGCAACAGTTCTGGCCATCCAAAGATGTGTTACTACTAGGCAAAATCTTATGGCCTCATTCGGCGACAAGAAAAATCTTCATAAACACTTTACTGCCTTTTTCAGAACTTAATCCTGCGAAAATCGAATTTCCTGAGAACAAAGGTTTTCACCCTTTATATATAAACTAAAAAACATAGTATACAAAACAACATGTCAAAGTTTTTGTATTAAAAAAAATGCATCAACGCCCCAGAGGATGATCTTCAGGGCGCACAGTTGGTACATTGAAACAATTTTTCTTTGCCTGTTCAGCTGAATGTCTATCCATTAAAGTGTGTACGGCTTCCTTGTTCATACAAATCACATGGAAAAGTCGAATCGCCAGATAAGCAAATTCAAACAAGCATATCGCCGCTAGTCCTAACATCAAGCCTGTTATATTCATCAAGCTGGATAGAATGTAGGTAAACTAAAAAATATATTAAACAATGAAGTGCCTGCTAGAAAATTCCAAATCAAAAATTCTTCAAAATTGGATTCAGCATGATCGAAAACCTTTACACGACATGCAGAGCCCCTAACGATAGCGTTGCTAAATGCGTTTTTGCAAAAAATTTTTTGTTGAGGTTGTAAATATGCTTTGCAAAAATTCTATTTTTGCCTAAAAATAGATTTTCAGACGAAAATTCGATTTTTGGCCAAAATTCAATTTTTTTGCAAAAATTCTATTTTTGTACAACGCAAGGGGGCAGAGGGAGGGCATTTTTTCCCCTCATCCCGAAATCGAAAAAATGGAAAAATTTTCCTAATGGTTTGTTATGGCCCAAATTTTTTTATAAAAAATCTAATGACACCCATTACAATTTTATTCAAAATTATCTAAATTTTCCCATTTTTTCAACAAAAATGTCTCTATTTTTTTCTAACAAAGACTTGGTCCACCTTATTTTTCGTCCGAAATATTGGGGGGGGGGGGTAC
>JAQGBS010003801.1:0-11048 GCA_034698545.1 Acrobeloides obliquus
ACTTTGCCGTTGATTCGTCGTCGTTCGTCTTCAGACCAATACGTTAGTTTTTGATTACATACAGTAGCGGACAAAAAATTTCTACTCTTGGGCGAATTTTTTAGTTTTTCCTGCCCAATTTTTCTTCCCTTGGCGAATTTTTGAGTTTTTTCTACCTAATTTTTCTTCCCTTGACGAATTTTTGAATTTTTCCTGCCTAATTTTCTGCTCTTGGGCGAATTTTTGAATTTTTTCTGTCCTTGAGCGAATTTTTGCCACTCCCAATTTTTGGAAGGGATGATTTTGAACTAGAATCGGTTTTTTGGGGCTCTGGAACATCATATTTACACCCAAGAGGTGAACTAAATTCTGAATTTTAGGCCTAAGCGATGATCAAGATTGCTTATCCATGCCGCATGCTTCATCATTGAGCAGCATTGGGTCAAATAAATCAGTCTCTCCTCCCTTGAATTTGCCTTCGTTGAATCGAAAAGCTTTGCCTAGTATGGGGCGCACCCGATCAAAAATGCACGATTTGGCAGTGAAGAGTCGGCTTATTACTGATCAGGTTGGTCGACATGATGACCTTTTTAAGGTATTCTAAAGTTAGAGAACAAATTGCAATTTTTTTATGACTCTCTCTGTTTATGATGAGCAAACTTATGACTCATTTTAAAAAGGCCTTTTTAAAATTTCAAGCTTTTCTACAGTGTGGCCTAATTGAAACCGCCAGAAAAGGCAAAACTTTTGGAAAGCATGAGGAGTCGAACCTTGGACATCAGATCATTGGCCTACAATCAATCCACCGAACCACCCTGCTTTTTGATTGAATGGATCATTTTTTACTGCAAATAATAAATCTTATTTTTTTGAAGATTGATTATTCGCATTTTTTTAAAACCTTTGAAATGAAATATCGCCAGGAATTTCAATTGGGCCACCCAAAAATCAGATTTTGATCAAAATTTCCCATTTTTTCAACAAAAATGTCCAAAATCTGCTTTTTTTTTATCAAGAATTTCATTTTCTGGGCATTTTCAGCTTAAAAATGAGCATTTCTCAAACAATTTTTCTCCTGTGGCGCAGGTTTTTTTGTTTTAACTTAAGGATTTTACAAAAATTTTCATTTTTCAACCAAAAAAAAGAATTTTGGGAGCGGTTTCAATTGGGCCACTCTGTAATTTTCTCTTTTTTTTCAAAAATTTCATTAATTTCTCTTGCGCTTTTTAAAAAGATTTAATTTGCATCTTTTCAATTATTTTCCACTTATCGCAAACCCATTGTTCATCGAGATATAAAAGTCATTTTTGAGGTCACGTACCAGTTTCGGCCTCTCTAACATGAGATCTTTATCAAAACATAGATCTTGATTTTGTTACCTTAGCGCATAAATCAAAAACTACTTTAGGAAAAAAATTAAGACATGTGAGACAAGAAGTTAAAAAATTTTTTTCAGAACCCTAGAGGTCAAGGCACAGTCTTTCTGTCAGCCGAAGAAAAGAGGACCCTGATACAAGAAGGTACTTTAAAAAGAATTATAATAATATATGTAAAATGTTTTTTAGGGTATCGGTTGCCCACGAAGCTTCCATTAACTCGGGAAGAAGAAGAAGCACTCAAAATTGTCCGGCGTAAAATCAAGAACAAAGTAAGGAAATAATAAAAATTTGAGAGTATTTACATACATGTACAAGTTGGGTATCGATATTTTTGGCCAAATACGAAGGGGGTCTAGAACATTTAATTTAATTTATTTATACGATCATGAAGATCGCGACATAAAATGACAAAACATCAAATAAAGTTTAAAAACATAAGAGTATCCCCCTCATTGGACAAAATTATAAGGGTCCCCTAAGCTACAACACAAAAGAAAGACCACCCACGTGAAAAAATTTTCGAAAATTTTTTTCCTGGAAATAACACTTCTAGGGGGAATAAACATGCAGGAAATCGTAATTTGACATTTACGAAGCGAAAAATGCTTCCCTGATTCAGGGAAGGCCTGTGTATTGAAGCGAAAAGTCACACAAATGCGATTTTTGCCTAAAAACGACTTCTTGTGAGGGTAAAAATGTACGGGAAATCCGAATTTGACATTTATAAAATTCCTCCTCGGATTCAAGACTAGCTGTATATCGACGAGAATTTTCGAGAAAGTCATTTGTTAATCAGATTGAATCATTCGTTAACTATAATATTGAAAAAAAGTTGTTTTTAGACCAAAACATGTTATTTTTGCATCGATATATGCAGCTTTTCATGAATCTGAGGGATTTTATAAATGTCAAATTCGGATCCCCCGCACATTTTTACCCTAAAAGGGGTTGTTTTTAGACAAAAATCGTATTTTTGCGACTTTTCACTTTAATACACAGGCCTTTCCTGAATCAAGGAAGTGTTTTTTCGCTTCGAAAATGTCAAATTCGGTTTTCCCGCATGTTTTTACCCCTATAAGGGTCATTTCCAGAAAAATTTTTGCCCCCTCATGTTTTTTCTATGTTTATAACCCCAAACGACGAAAGGGGTGGATATATCCATCCCTTTTTCATGTATGAAGCAATTGAGAATCTTTTAGCTAAGCGCTCAAGAAAGTCGCCGCAAGAGAAAGGAGTATATGGACCAGCTAGAACAGAAGGTACATGCCTACTTTTCCGACAACATTTCCCTAAAAATCCGTATCAAGCAGCTAGAGACCACGAATCGAGAGCTCATGGGTCGTGTGCGGAAGTTAGAATCGGCGCTGGACGCCGCACAAAGTCAGCCAGTTACCGACCCGCAAAGCTCCTAAATAATTTATGAAGATAGATAATTTTGTAATTTTCAAAAAATATGCTTTTGTGTTATACATGGTGTTCCAAAAAAACCGCCATTTGGTCATTTTTTGGCGAAAGTTGTTCAAAAATTTTTTCTCCAAATGCCTCACTAGGGGTATTTTTATGCAAGAAATCGATTTCGCGCATCGAAAACACCTTCCAGGCCATGAGATATAAGATTTATATATTTTTTTCAGTTATTTTCGGTAGGAATTCCTACTTGAAAATTGGATATTTCATGGTCTGAGAGGCGTTTTCAAGGTTTTTCGATGCGCGAATCGATTTCTTGCATAAAATTACTCCTAATGAGTCATTTTGGAGAAAAAAATGTTTGAAAAATTTTCGCCAAAAAATGACCAAATGACGGTTTTTTTGAAACACGTTGTAATTTTACTACTTTCTATTCCTTGTCTACATGTATTTCTAAATTATTAGCGAAAAATTCTGGATCTAGTTGTATTAGCGAACAATTCTGAATCTAACGTTGGACTCCCGCAGAATCGAACCTGTGGGAGTCCAACGTTGCTTAACTTGTCAGGTCGAACGGGAGTGGCTTTCTTATCCATTTCGTCAAGTAGCTGACATTTTTCGTCAAGCTAGCCATAAAAATGTTATGCTGACCATCGACAAAACAGGCCTGGATTTTCGACTAACTGACCCGAAAAGTCTTTAGTCGACTATGTTGCTGCCCATGTATGATTCAGTTATCAAAAAATATTTTGCATGCTCCTAAAACTTGATAAAGTGAAGTGATATATAAGCCTGGTGATCTTCTCTCTAACATTCAAACAATTCTGCCTCTATCTAAATTTCTCTTACACATTGTGATTTTGTCCTCCTGTGATAACCAGATAAAACGGTTCAATATCTTTAGGATCTATATACACAAATATAGTTTTATTTTCATGGTAGTGCCTTTTTTGAATTAACATTTTTATTTATGGTTTGGTTGATTGGTTCAATCTGTGTAACATTTACATGTTTTAAAATTTTTTCCTCTAATGCATAATTCTTTACAAATTGTTATGGTATCAAAATCTTCCATTGTTAAAGGATCAGTCCATTCGGCAAAAAATACTATGAAAAAGTCATGAACTTTCCGAACATATAATTTTTTCATAGTGTTTTTTTCCGATTAGACTGGTGCTTTTAAAATTCGAATATTTATTATGTCTAGGAATTTTTAGATTTTAAATTATTATAAATCGATAAATTTTGTTGAAAAATTCTGTAATCCTGAAAAAATAGACATCATCAGGAAATTATATATCCCATAAAGTTGGCCAGTTGGTAGACCAATAATTTTTTATCTGACTGGACAACAACAAGTTTTTGGGGCCATTGAAAATAACGGAGTTACGCCACAACTTGTAGTTGCGTAGTCTTCTCATGTTTGGCGCGTGTTCAGCCGTGAGTGACGATTTCACTCTTTTCCGGCAATGGAGAAATCGTGGTAATCCAGTTCAGTGACGGATTACGAGTGCGTTTACATTGGCAAAAAACGGGAAAAATTGCGCAGATCTTCAATCATTATTATGTTCTTTTCGTTTTCACTACTTTTTCTAATTCTGATCTTTGATGAATCTCGGTAGGTTTTATAGTATAGTTCCCCCAGTGTCCAATTCGAGACTAGATGAGACATATTTTACAGGGTGAGCAAAAGAACCGTATTTTTGCGTTTTTTGGGGAGAAAATTTTTTTCAAAAATCACCTATAAGGGGTATTTTCGTGCGATTTTTGAAAAATTTTCACCAAAAAACGCAAAAGTACGATTTTTTTCAATTTGAAAATTGTGTTGGGTTATTGAAACGAAAATTCTAATTCATGTTTCGGGATTTACTTGTTAGATATGTTACGGGAAAATCTGAACTGATCAGATTTTTCTCGGGAAAAGGCTTAGCTTTAGGCTTAGACTTAATCTTAGGCTTAGCCTTTTTCTCGAGAAAATCAGATTTTCCCGTAACAGATACATATTTAGGAGCTACTGCACTTTCTGTCCCACTTACGAGGTCAAGTTCAAAATTAGATTTCATGAATTTGGGGTCCGAAATTTTGTCTAAAAATGACATCTATAGGGGCAATTTTATGCAAGGAATCGATTGTGCTCGTTCTCGAGTCCTGAAAATGCCTCCCTGCTCCTGATTCAGGGAAAAATTAGGTTTTTGTCATTTCACCTGAATCAGGGCAGCATTTTCAGGACTCGTGAACGAGCACAACATCGATTCCCCGCATAAAATTGCCCCTATAGGTGCCATTTTTAGAAAAAATTTCGGGTCCATGAAATCCAATTTTGAACTTGACCTCGTAAGTGGAACAAGTGCAGTAACTCCCATATTTATAGGATAGCATCGGCGCAGGTATATGGGAGCAATTTTTTGACAGCTCTTCGAGGTTACGGTAACGATGTGTGTCGTTTTGTTTCATGTCCCGTTGGACAATATTGTTGGAACGGAGTCTGTCAGGCCAGCAATATGGGTTTAGGCGGCGGCCTGACTGGGGATACTTTCACCAATAGTCTTATAGGTCCAAATAAACGTAAGTTGGAGCTTTTTTTTCACACACTTGTATCTCCAATTTAAAGTATGCACCGATTCGGTAGATTGTTATAGTGGACAGATATGTCAGGCTGGTAGGTGTATATTTTCTTCCGGCTTTGGCAACTATGCAGCTGGTTATGGAGCATTAGCTGGATCTTATTTAGGAAGTTATTATCCATTGGTAACAGGTATGACTTTTTACGAAATCAATTGGTCTCGTGGGTATAAGAAAAACCGGAATTCGGCGAAATTTTTTTCAAAAATGACACTATGAGGGGTAATTTTATGCGGGGAATGATGGTGAGCATTTTCAACGCTTTAACCCTGAATCAGGGAATCGGAATATGTATTGAAGCGAAATTTTTAAGATTTTCTGCCTGAAAATGATCTTTCTGGGGGTAATTTTATGCGGTGAATCGATTGCGCGCATTCCCAAGCTTGAAAACGTGTCTTTGATCATGATTCAGGGAAATAATTTTCATTTCATCACACACGTAGTTCCTTGAATCATGATCGAGAACGCATTTTCAAGCTTCGAAAATGCGCGCAATCGATTCCCCGCATAAAATTATCCACAGAAAGATAATTTTCAGGCAGAAAATCTTAAAATTTTCGATTTTCGCTTCAATACACACACTTCGATTCCCTGATTCAGGGTCAGAAAAGCGTTGAAAATGCACGCAATCGATTCTCCGCATAAAATTAGCTCTAATAGGATCATTTTTGAAAAAAATTTTGGGGTCAAAAAACATGAAAAAATCGCCTAAATTCCGGTTTTTTATACACCCTGTAATTTTAGTTCCTTCTGGGGTACAAGCATGCACATTAATGCAAGAATGCATTAACGGCCAAATTTGTGTAAATGGATATTGTTCACAAAGTAACGTGGCTATCATGGGGTCTCAGGCTGCTCAAGGTCCAACGAGTAAGTTTTTCTAAAATTGTTTTTGTCCAAAGAATTTCTATAGCTTGTGCAACTGGTGCGGTGTGTCCAATTGGTCAATATTGCATGAATGGAGTTTGTATACAAAATTACTTTTCCACGACTTTCGGTATGAACAATATTCTGGGCAGTATTACTTTTTCCACGTTGTTGGTTTTTCGCACTTTTTTCACGTTTTTGAATTTTTCTCAAAAATTGCATTTTATGCAGCAAGTACAAATCCTGCATAAGAGAGAAAAATTAAAATGCAATTTTTGAGAAAAAAATTCAAATTCTATGCTGGAAACTTCCATTTGGAAAATTAACAAGAAAAAATTTTCCGTTTTGTAAATAAAGAGGAATTTTATAGCTTGTGCAAGTCTTCTATATTGCCCAGCTGGTATGAATTGTCTGTTAGGTCGTTGCATTAGCAATGGTTTGCAACCTGGCATGTTTTGGGGCAAGAAAAGAAAATGATTTATGGACAAGCTATTTGATTTTGTTTTTTTTTAACCTTTATATGTATGGAATGATCTATCTATCTGCATAAAAATGTGATTCAATAAATAATTTTTTAAATATTTTACTTGTTATTTGCCTAAGTTATTTTTATTCATACAGCGAAAATTTTTTTGGCATTCTATTGAAAAATATAAAAATTACTATTTTCTTTTCACAAAATGAAATCTATCCTTGAAATCTGCGACTTGACGTGGATCTTCGTTGAAATTCCTTTTAGACAGGGCTCGGAATGAGTCTTATTTCTAAGAAATATTCTTATTTTGACCATCAGAATCTTAGTGATTTTTTAATATTCTTATAGAAAATCTTATTTTTTGTCATTTCTTATTTACAATTTTTTTCATTCCGAGCCCTGCTTTTAGATTTTTGCTCTTTTTTAGAATGCCTGATTTTACAAAGAGCTTTTTAATTATTTACGGCTCACAAACAGGCCAGGGTGAATCTATAGCGGAGCGAATTTATAGCCAGACTAGTCAAATGGGTATGGAACCCAAACTATTTTGTATGAACGAAATAAATAACCAGGTAACACAAAATTGCCTTCAAAGTTTTGTGGTTCTAGGACCTTTCTCAACTCAACGAAAAAGCGGACTTTTTTCAACGAATATACAGGGTGTATTGAAAAAAAACCGGGATTTGGGCGATTTTTTCGACACGAAAATTTTTTTCAAAAATCCTAAAAATGACCTATAAAGGAGTAATTTTATGCGAGAAATCGATTGCGCGCATTCCCGAAGCTTGAAATGCTTCCCAGATCTTGATTCAGGAAAATAAGTATGTATATAAAAGCTAAAAATACAAATTTACACACTTACTTTCCTGAATCAAGATCTGAGAAGCATTTTCAAGCTTCGGGAATGCGCGCAATCGATTTCACGCATAAAATTACCTTATATGGGTCATTCAGGGGGCGAAAAATGGGTGATAGCACCCAAAATTTACCCCACCCATCATCCAGTGGGTGACATCACCTATCACCCATCACCCACTAGTGGGTGATGGGTGATCCACCTTGGGTGATGGATGGGTTATATTGATGGCACTTTTTCGACCTCTAATCACCAGGGGGCGAAAAAATGGGTGATAGAACCCAAAATTCATCCACCCATCACCCAGTGGGTGGCATTACCTATCACCCACTGGGTGAATCACCCATTAGTAGGTGATGGGTGATCTACCCTGGGTTATGGGTGATGGCACCTTTTCGTCCCCTCGGGTCATTTTAGGATTTTTGAAAAGAAAATTTTCGGGTCAAAAAAACATGAAAAAATCGCTTAAATCCGGTTTTTTATACACCCTATAAATAAAAAATTGCCTGAATTTCAATAAAAATTCGTGTTTATTGAAACGGTTGGCAGGACAGCATGTTATAAATCGTTTCAATAAACACGATTTTATTGAAAATCAGGCAACGCTAGCTATCGGAAATCCGATTTCCTACGTCGGAAACGCGTTGCAGTCGTCGGAACTATTTCCGGCAGCTAGCGTTGAGATAGCGCTAGTTAGCGTTGACATGAGCGAATGTAAAGCGAAAATTTTTAAAGTACAAGGAGGGGGCAAAAGTCCTGGCGTAAGGGGCGATATATCCTCTCCTAAGGGGCAAAAAATCCTGGCCAAAGGGGCAAAAAGTCCTGGCCAAATGAGCAAAAAGTGTCAAAAATGCTGAAAAGGTGTTTTCTCGTCCAGAATTGTCAAGAAAACACGTTTTTAAAATGTCAAGACTTTCGCCCCCTTGGGCCAGGACTTTTTGCCCCTTAGGCGAGGATATACCGCCCCTTACGCCAGGACTTTTGCCCCCCCCCTCCTGTATAGGCAGAGTCACCTAAGTGAAAATTCGAAAAATTTTGTTCAGGTCCTTATATTACCAAAAGTTTTATAAACGTTGAATATTTTTAATCGTGCTATTTTCTTTTTCGTTTAAAATTCATATCCAAAACTAAATTTTTCATTTTATTTTTTTAAAGTATAACCTCCAAGAAGAAGCTTTGGTTGTGATTGTTATTAGCTCAACAGGAGACGGTGATCCACCAGATAATGCTCATAAGTTTATGAAAAAGATTCACGACAAATCACTTGACACAGATTTTTTATCAAATACGCAATTTGCTCTACTCGGTAAGTCCTTTTTCAAATCTTATGGGTGCGCGTTATCAGTTGTGAGATTGTTTAAAGGTGCAGATCGAGGCACGATCTCGGTCGGGAAAAAATTTTAAAAAAAAGACTTTCTAGGGGTAATTTTATGTGGGGAATCGATTAAAACCATTTTCAGAGTGTGAAAACGCTTTCCTGACCCTGTTTCAGGCAATTTTAGGGTATGTTTTGCTATTTTATCTCTAGAAATTCATTTTTCCGACCTAGATCGAGCCTCGATCTGCATCCCTCTTTAATGCTAATGATGTGAAATAAAATTTCACAATTGATAACGCCGCACATTCTAAAGGAAAATTTGGCCCCAGAATCACAATGGACTCATTTTAGGATTAGGAGATTCAAATTATTCTACATTTCAAGGCGTACCTAAGAAATTAGAAAAGCGTCTCTTACAATTGGGTGCTAAAAAGTTTATTGAATCAGGCGGTGCTGACGATCAAATAGGGTAAATTGATTTTATTGTGCCCCACCCCTTTTTATCTTTTTTAAAAGGTTTTCCTTTTTTGAGCAAAATCTTTTCTTTTAGCTTTTTTTTGAAAGGAAATCCTTGAATTAAAGTAAAAACCGGTGAAACTTTTTTGAAAAATGCTTGTTTTTAAGCTGAATATGCTCGGAAAATGAAATTTGTTGGTGAAAAATAGCAGATTTTTGTTGAAAAAATAGGAAAATTTTGGTGAAAAATAATGGGGACCATTAGAATTTTTGGGCTCAAACATAAAGGGAACTCTTATGTTTTGGCACGACGCTCCCCAAACCCGACCTTCGATCGAGTTTGGGGAGCACCGGTCCTGTTCCGGGGTGTTCAATCTTTTAATTGAAAATGAAAAAGAGAAGGCCTGTTATTGGCCTTGATATCTAGTTTGAAAAAACTCAAGTAAATGTTGATTTTTAGACTTGAACTTGCAGTGGAACCTTGGCTAGATTGTTTATATAACGCGTTGCGACTACGATTTCATTTGAAACTAGTGGAAGACGAATTCCAATCAGGAATACCAAAATCTGTTAACATATCTCATTTGAATATGACGGACCAATATAACCAACAGGAATCGAAAACTAATGCAGATGAGACAGGAAATAAGATGATTCCATTTCTCGATATTGAGCCGTTGAAATTTCCTGATGATGAACCTTCACTTGTTCGCGGTATGATTTTTTGAGAGATTTTTTATGAAAGTTGCAAAAACTTGAAAAATTTCGAAAAAATCGCAAAAAGCCCTTTATGGAACACCCTGTAAATCCAAATTTTAAGGCTCGGATTCGATTCGAAATCAAGAAAACCTCCGAGTTCCAATCTCAGCACAGAATTTTCTTGTCTCCAGCGTCACGCATGAGCTATTTGTACGTACTTTTAAAATTATTTTTAAAATCTGTTGTTGAAAATTTTCAGGACTCGTCTTCATGCCAATGGCAAAATGGAGAACGATTTCCCGGGATGCACGGTGAGCCAATTGAGGCGAAAGTAGTTGGAACTCTTGAAATTTCGGCCGAAGGAATCGCCCATAAACCAAAACGTGAGATACACCTCGAATTGGGCAGAGATGAGAAGTCGGAGAAGATTCTCAACGAATATGATGCTGGAGATTCTTTTTATTTTATATTTCCGAACCCTAAACGAGAAGTTGAATTTATACTTGATAGGTAAGGTATTGAATGGGGACCATGTATGCCCAATGGGAGGGTGCCACCCTTCCTAGCATCGCCGTAATGAGTCAAAAATTTGGAAAAAACTGGTTTTCGGATCCAAATACGAAGTTTGTACCATTGATTTTGTTAAAACATTAACAATTTTGCAAAATTAACGAAGTTTTTTTGAGGCCTGAAAGTAATTTTTTGCAGAAACAACCTCCCAAATCGATCCACCTCACTCTGGGTGCGTGAGCACCTATGGGGGCTAGTTGAAGATTTTTGATGAAAACGCCCGGAACCCTTAGATTTTTGGCCTGAACTCAGAAAATTGAAATTTTTGAGCTGAGGCAAAACTTTGAGGCCAAAAATCTATGTGTTCAGGATGGTTTCATAAAAAAAATCGTCAACTAGCCTAGTATTTATTTAGATTGAAGTTATCTGTGGTTGCTGATCAAAAGTGCCATCTTTCTGTTGATTCAAATACTGCCAAGA
>JAQGBS010003802.1:0-11048 GCA_034698545.1 Acrobeloides obliquus
AATAGATCACAGTGCACTACTCCCACTTAACTTCGTCCATATGAGCGGGAAGGTTTCGACGGGGGATATTGGGAAGGAGCAAAGACTCAGCCAGGGGTCGGAAAGAGGGGCACAAGTTAAAAAAGGTCATTTAGACAAAAATTGTTCAAAACAACACCTTATCATTTTTATCGAGGTTCACATGGGCGGGGGTGGGGTATCATAAAAAGTTTTTTGAGCGGCTATCTGTGCGTACTATTGAAATCGTACCCCTGCACGATCTTTTTTGACAGATATGGTAGTAGATCAGTCAGAGACAATAATAAAAAAAGGTGTCAAATTTTTTTTAGTTTATTCATAAAAAAATAAAATGGAAATATTAAGACAAATTATTTAACTTATCAAAAGTGACGTTCGGCTTCTCCAATGGTTTTCTGAACCTCGAAAATCACTTGAGGCAATACACTGGCTTACCACATCCGCATCGTCATATCTTATAGTTACGACAATTTTTGATGACTTTTCTTCGGCTTTGAACACAGGTTTTGGAAGAATTGTAACCTCCGATTATTTGAGTTGTTTAGATAGTAACCATCTTCAGTCGAGATTAGAATATGGATCATTGTTTTAAGGAACTAATAGAGATCTGAACAAGACAAAAAGTTGTAAACAATTTTTTCTTGATTAAACTGAGCCAAAAGTGACCTCTTTTATAGTTTTTTTCCGACTCGAATAGTCTATCAAAATAGAAATGGTCTCTAAACGTCACGTACAAGCTTTTCTCGCTCTTATTTTAACAACGAAATTCCCAAATCGTGCATTTATGGTTTTTGCAGGAATCTCTTTATCAATCAATTACAAAACAATGTCAATGACAGTTGAAGAAACTGGAAGGATGAGTTGAGTAAGGCTTATGAAAATTTATGTCCTGATCAGAGAGTAATAACAGATCAAACAGCATTGTCTGCATCCCAAAATTTTGAAATTTTTTAGTTAAATCATATGAACATAGAATGATTTAATTATCAATAAAAGTTTAAAAAAATTAATTTAAAAATTAAGTGATTAACATACCTTATTTTCTCTAGAATAACCTCCTTATTTCTTGAAGAACCCCTATTTCTTATTTTCACTAGGAAGTGTTTTCTTTTTTGTTTTGACGAATGAATCCCACGGGTTTTCGACAAAACTGCGGCAACGTCTATCATGATGGCACAATCGGTAGTGAGCGCCATCATACGCAAGATCGTGGAATGTGTGAAGGTCAGTGCCCTAAGAATGGTTCGGCATCGTGGAACCAAACTCCGTAACGACCTGCCAAATCAAGGGGTCACAGAGGACCAACCCCATTCCTCGTTTATAAACTGTATGGCTTTTATGAGACTGATCTTTATGGCCTTTACAAGGTCGATGGATTTGTTGACATAGACGTAAACTCCAATGGAGCAATTAGCTTCACACCTTGATTTGTAAAGTACTTTGATCTGAAGTACAAGTGTTTTTGACAGCGATTTGTTGACATTACAATACGTGTGTTCTTTTTGCAACAGTTTGAATTGGTTTCTAAGCTTTTAACTCTGTTTTTATGTATCGGGTCGAGCAATAAGTTTTTGGAAACAGGCCAGGTGTTTTGTATTCCAATTTTTACGTTTTTACTTCCCCTTTCCTATAAAAATAATCATTTATACTTAATTTTGAATAAAATTTAATTGGAAATGATTATTTTTGAAACCAACATGATTAAATTGCAAAATTCTAGTAGTAAACCCTGTTGCCGAAGCAGTTTCTAGTTTTCACTAGGGCGTAAACTTATGTTCAATAATTGTAATTATTATTTTTATAATTTTTTAAAATAATTAGGGATGTGAAAATTCAAGTTTCTACCAAAAATTATAATGGTTATATGCTGATGCAACCTTGGTTAGTGGCATTATTGGTTTCTATAAATAATAGAAATCTTGTTCCCAATAAACACTGCCCTAAGTACAACGAAAAATGTAAATTTAAAAAAAATCATGACCAATCTTATTGGTTCAGTGGCGCAAAAAAGGGGAAAGAGGAAAAAGGAACCCGAACAAAATTCGAAAAAAATCCTAATGGTCTCCCCTTGTTTTTGCCAAAATTTTTAAAAATTAAAAAATTCAAATTACCCCCCTCCCCCCCTCCTCATTATGATTTGCCACTGGATACGGCTCAAACAGAAAGTGGAGAGGGTGGTCTTATCCCACAGGCTCTCAAAAATATTTATGTTTATAAATTAAATTTTCAGTGTGCCCGAACCGAATGCAGCCTGTTGGAGCTTGCGTTTGTGGCAACTGTGGAATTGGCTTCACATGTATTGACGGTCTTTGTTGCAATTCAAAATATTTATCCGCATTTCCCAGGTGTAGTGACGGCTCTAAAGCTGCTGCCGCGTGTTATCAAGGTAGCTGCGGGCAAGGCTATACATGTTCCATGGGAAATCTTTGTTGTCGCACTGGAAATGGGATTAACTATGGCATATATGGTCCAGATGGGCTCCCAATCCGTACGACCACTACTACAATTAGACCTATCACAATATATACTATTCCTTTTACCACTCAATTTACTACTATTACTCCAACTCGAACGGGTACTTTTTCAACGGTTACACGAACTTCAACAATGACTTCGACTATAAGTACAACAATCCCTATAACGACAACAACAACCCCTATAACGACGACAACAACCCCTACAACGACGACAACAACTCCTACAACGACAACAACAACCCTTACAACGACTACTACAACTCCTACAACGACTACTACAACAACCCCTACAACGACTACTACAACTCCTACAACGACTACTACAACCCCTACAACGACTACTACAACTCCTACAACGACTACTACAACAACAACCCCTACTACAACTACATCGACCACAACTACTTCGACGACGTCAACCACATCGACAACCACAACTACCACCACTACGAGTACTACAACTACAAGTTAGAGCTTTTTAAAACATCAAATAAATTATTTTTTAAGCATTAAATCCGGCTTGCAATGGCTGTACTCTGGGTCAAGTCACATTAATTAGTAACTGCAATGATCTACCGAGTGCACATTTTAGTCAAAATATTGAATTCGCTGGAGGTTGCAGCTTTATGAAATTTGATTGTGGAACAACAGCTGCTAATGTGATATCTGTTACAGTTAAAGTATGTTATTAGATGTCAAAAGCCTCCACACAATCAGTGGCATATCCAGAAATTCGAGGGGAAGCAGTTCCGTAGCCAGGATTTTTCCAGGAATGGGTAATTTTGGTGACCCTAAAAACATAGCGAGGATTCATTTGCGTCTATTTGCGTCTGGAAAAATTCGTTCCGGACATTTGCATCCGACTATTTGCGTCCGAAAACATCCGTCTCGGACATTTGAGTCCTGTCATTTGCGTACAACTGTAATTCGTTTTTGATGAAAAATTTCTTCAAAAGCTGACGCAAATTTCCGGAACGGAAATGTCCGAGATGGAAGTTTTCGGACGCAAATGTCCGTGCGCAAATGTTCGGACTCAAACATTCGGACGAAAAAGTCCGGGACGCAAGTAACCCCTCGCCAAAAACATAAGGGTTTTTTCAAAAAATTCAATTTTCCCTCCTTATGTTTTTCGCGCCGAAGGAGCGAAAATTTTTTGAAAAAACACATTTTTTAAGCTGAAAATAACCGGGAAATTATGATTTTTGGCGAAAACGATGTCTAAGTTGGAAAGTTTTATCAACTAGTTAAAGAGAAGTTGGATTGACGTCCAATTATTTTAACACACTCTAATATAAAGTTTTAGTTTAATATTGGCGCTGGATGTACCTTTCAATTTAAAGACCCAAACCCAGAATTACCTTGCGCATCTCAACCATGTGACGTATTTACCACTATTAATTGTGTCAATGGTATGTGGCAAGATCCCAATGGCATGATCGTTACAAGTGCTTATTGTAGCGGTACTAGACAAGGCGGTGGAAAATAAGAGTTATATCTGGATTTGGGCAGTGGGGAGCTCAATTTTTTGTCAATCTTTAGTTAGACGAAAAATCAAGGGGTGGAGGCAAGGTTGTGTTTTAATTCTTCTGCAAATTTTTGGGATAGAGAACAAACCAATTTTTCCTAAATTTGCTGCGGCGCTGATCTAGATCATGTAGATTATTATTTGATGTATATTTTGAACAAATAAAAACATTTAGACTTATTTGATCATTCCAAGTCTTTTCAAGTTTTTTAATTTTCACCAAAATAATCTTATAGTGAGCTTTTCTTTGCGAAAAATCAATTGCGCGCATTGTGAGACTTTAAAAACGCTTCCATGACCCTATATTAGTCTATTTCGCTTTAATACACACATCTCTTCTCTGAATCAGGATCAAGGAAGCGTTTCAAGATTCGATAATGCTCGCAATTGACTCCTCGCATAGAATAACTTTTCACAAACTTTGGAAAATCATAAAGAGCTGTTTGAGAAGTATCCTCTTGGTGATCTTCATCAGTTGCGTAAATATAAACAATTTGACTGAAAATGTATTACCAGCGATCAGTATATGTGCAAATATTGAGTGACAAGCTCTTGTGCAACCTGATATGTTAGGACTTTTAGATTCTTGACAGGCGTTTTCCTTAAACATCGAAAGTTATATTTTGGTACATCTCAATCTGTTTTCAAGCACCTCTTGTCAGCTTTTCCTTTTTAAGCGTTTTTTTATAGCCGAATGAGTTCAAATTTCTTCACGATTTTTACGGAAAAAACTCAAGACCGCTGCTAAGTCGATAATACGGATATGTTTACTTTGGTATTCTCTTTTATAAACTCTATGGCTATTTCAAGACCGATCTTTTATGGCCTTTACAAGGCCGATGGATTTGTTGACATAAACTTAAACTCCAGTGGAACAACGAGCTTCTCACCTTGCTTTGTAGAGTTCTTTAATCTGAAATACGAGTGTTTTGACACCGATTTGTCGACCTTACAACATGTGTTTTCTTTTCTCGAAATAGTTTGAAGTACTTTATAAGTTTTTAGCACTATTTTTAAAGAACCAGTCTACTTTTGGTGAAATGATGCCATGTGATAGAGCATAAAATTTGAAGCATTTTTTGTTTTTACGGCATTACTTGAAAATCTAACGGTAAACAGATATGATCAAAACAAAATTGTGATTTTTGAATTCAAATGAGTGTAAATATCGAAGAGCCAGCACTCAGGGATTAATGAAATTTTTTATTGAAACGATTTAATAAATCATTATAAAATTCAAAATCCTTGATAATTTAGGAAAAAAGAAAGTTGGCATTTTTTATACCTCATCGAGACGAATAAAATGATGCCAAAATTATTGAATTTGAAAAATATTTTGGGTTATTGAAACGAAAATTCTGAATCAGAGTTTTCGTTTCGATAACACAAAATAATGTTCAAATTGGATAATTTTGGTGTCATTTTGTTCGTCTTATTTAGCTATAAAAAATTGCTACAATGTTCATTTTATAAAAATTTAAAAAATTAATGCAAAAATCGATTTTTCTGCAAAAAATTCAAAAAAGTTTGTGTATTACAACAACAAGCTTGTAACAAATTCAAAATTTCAAACACAATTATCTGAAAAACTACAACGATTTAGAACATATCATAAAAACAAAAAATGATCTATTTTTCATGGTCTTTTAGAATATATCATTTTTCATATGACTGACTGGACTGGTCCTTTAACTTTCTTACAAAATTGTTATAATTTTTTACATGATTTGTAACGTGAAATAGTGCTATTTTGAGGGTATCTCACTTCACCCACTGTACAGTTGACCTACCATAAACACTTCACCCACTGCACAGTTCATCCATCATAAACACTTCACACATTTTTTACAAAAAAAAGTAAGGTAGATTTCCATTTTTAAAAGTCGCTTTAAGATCTTGGTGGGTGAGGTGTCTATGGTGGGTGAAGTGTCTATGGGGAGCAAAGTGTCCAATGGGTGAAGGTCTATGGGAGCAAAGTGTCCAATGGGTGAAGTGTCCGATGGATGAAGTGTCCATGGTGGGTGAATTGTCCTTGGTTGGTAAGCTGTCCAGTGGGTAAAGTGAGATACCACCGCTATTTTCGCGAAAACAAGGTGAAGGAAGCATTTTCACGGGACGGGGATGTGAGCAATCGATTTTTCACCCAATTTTTATCCCTAGAAGGTCATTTTTAAAAAAAAACTTTTTTTGGAAAAAGGGCCCTAATTTGGACTCCCCTTTAACTTACGAAATTTTACTTTCAAAACTTTTTGCATCTTGCATTTGTTGAAATTTTATCATAATTTTTAAAACGCAAGCAAGAATTTCGATTGACCGTCCAAGAGCACTACTATTGTGCTACCGAGACCTACAACTGATGCCCGTTAATTGGTAAAGTATAAAAACGCTTCCTTGACCTTGATTCAGGAAAAAACCTGATTTTCGCGAAAATTGATGTTTTTAAAGCGAAAATTAATTTTTCTGCTTTATGGATCAGGGTCAAGAAAGCATTTTCACGGTTCGGAAGTGCGCGCAATCGATTCCCCGCTTAGAAAAACCTAAGAATCGACAATTTTCTCATAAAAATCCGAAAATGTTTGATTTTTACTTCAATACACCCACCACCTTCCCTGAATCAGGATCAATGAAGCGTTTTCACGCTTTGGGAATGCGTGTAATCAATTCCTCGCATAAAATTATCCCTAGACATCCGGTTTTTTGGATAAAATTTGAATAATTTACATTTTATCTTCAATACACACATCTCTTCCTTGAAACAGGATCAGGAAAGCGTTTTTACACTTCGAGAATACGCGCAATCGATTCCTCGCATAAAATTATGCCTAGGCAAAAATTTTTATCCGTTTTTGAACACCGCAAAAGGAATTGATTCCTAGCGGAATCGAACCTGCGGGCCTGAAGTTGCTTAACTTGCCAGATCGGATGAAATCGCTCATAACTGGGTTCGGGAAGTTTCTATAGTATCTCTTTTTTAAACAGGCTATAGCACAATGGTAGTGCTCTTGAACGGTAGCCAGGAGGTCCGGGTTCGAGTCTACTTCGACGACGTCAACCACATCGACAACCACAACTCCCATTCGGGTCCGAAAACTTTTGCCTAATTTCATATTACTTATATTTTCACGTTCTCGGTGTGGTAATAATCCGAGCTACAAAAAATGAGAGTTATTTTTATGTTTTTTTAAATAATTAAGGATGTGAGAATTCAAGTTTTGACCAAAAATGTAGGATGTATACTAATGCAACCTTGGTTATTGGCATTATTGGCTTCTATAAATAACAGAAATCTTGTTCCCAATACACAATGCCCTAAGTACAACGAAAAGCGTAAATTTTAAAAAATCATGACCGATCTCATTGGTTTAGTGGCGTAAAGAAGAAGGAAAGGTTATCCGAAAAAAATGAAAATTTTCCTAATGGTCTTCCCTTATGTTTTTGCCCGAAATTTTTAAAAATTAAAAGAATCCAAATTACTCCTCCCCCCCCCCCATTATAATTTTTTTTATCAAAGCTGTCTAAATTTCCTCATTGTTTTTTATCACAAATGTCCAAAAGCTGCTACTTTTTCACCAAAAATTTTTCATTTTCTGAGCATTTCAGCTGAAAAAAGTGTTTTCCAACAAAAAATTTTTCGCACCTGTCGGCAGGAAAAAAACATGGGGGAGACCAAGGTAATTTTTGAGCAAATCTAAAAAACCACCTTCTCCCCTTATATTTTTGCTCAAAATTTTGGAAGATTTAAAAAAACATAGCGGGAGCAAGATAAATTTTTTAAAAATTTTTGGATTCCTCTCTCTCCAACCAAAACCCACTTTATGCCGCTTTCTGGGTCCAAATTTTATTGAAAAACTTTGGGGTTGGAAGGTGCCTGTTTGTAGTACTGTGTCCCAAACAACAATTGAAGATAAGGATGACTTCCAAATAAGGGTACAGCTAGGAATTGTTTGGGGGTACCAAACCATAATGAGCGACTATTATGACTTTTTTTCTCGAATAATTTATTAAAATTTTGAAAAAAATCATATGACAAATCCTTATATTTATTCTTTTAATTTTAGGGTCTGGGATGCGCACCCCGCAACCCCTACGGCAATGGCCTCAAACAAAAAATCTAAAGGGTGGTCTTATCCCACAGGCTCCCGAAAATATTTATGTTGATAAATCAAATTTTCAGTGTGCCCGAACCAAATGCAACCTGTTGGAGCTTGTGTTTGTGACAATTGTGGCATTGGCTTCACATGTATTGATGGTCTTTGCTGCAATTCAAAATATTTATCCACATTTCCCAAGTGTAGTGACGGCTCTAAAGCTGCTGCCGCTTGTTATCAAGGTCGCTGCGGGCAGGGCTATACATGTTCCATGGGAAATCTTTGTTGTCGCACCGGAAATGGGATTAACTATGGTTACTATGACCCAGATGGGATCCCTACGCCCACTACTACAATTAGACCTAGGACAACATATACTATTCCCTTTACAACTCGATATACTACTATTACTCCAACTCAAACGGGTACTTCTTCAACGGTTACACGAACTCCAACAATAAGCACAACAACTAGCACGCCAAGAGGTGTGACTACTACTACAACTCCCATGACAACGACGACAACAACCCCTACAACGACAACAACAACTCCTACAACGACAACGACAACAACTCCTACAACGACAACGACAACAACTCCTACAACGACAACAACTTCTACAACGACAACAACAACAACTCCTACAACGACTACTACAACTCCTACAACAACAACCCCTACAACGACTACTACAACAACCCCTACAACGACTACTACAACTCCTACAACGACTACTACAACCCCTACAACGACTACTACAACAACAACCCCTACTACAACTACATCGACCACAACTACTTCGACAACGTCAACCACATCGACAACCACAACTACCACCACTACGAGTACTACAACTACAAGTTAGAACTTTTTAAAATACTAAATAAATCATTTTTTAAGCATTAAACCCGGCTTGCAATGGCTGTACTCTGGGTCAAGTCACGTTAATTAGTAACTGCAATGATCTACCGAGTGCACATTTTAGTCAAAATATCGTATTCGCTGGCGGTTGCAGCTTTATGCAATTTGATTGTGGAACAACAGCTAATAATGTGGTATCTGTTACAGTTAAAGTAAGTTATTAGATGTCAAAAAGCCTCCATCAGTGACAGAAATTCGGGGGCAGTGCTGTGGCCAGGATTTTTTCCAGGAGGGGGTAATTTTGGTGGCCCAAAAACATAAGGGTCCCCTTAAGTTTTTTTCGAATTTTTTCAAAAATTCGATTTTCCATCCTTATGCCTTTTGCGTCGAAGGAGCGAAAATTTTTTTGTGAAAAACACTCTTTTTAAGCTGAAAATGATAAGAGAATTATGATTTTTGGTAAAAACGATGTCAAATTTGGGAATTTTTACCAAACAGTTAAAGAGAAGTTGGATTGGGTGAAACTATTTTAACACAATTTAATATCAAGTTTTAGTTTAATATTGGCGCTGGATGTACCTTTCAATTTAAAAATCCAAACCCAGAATCACCTTGCAATACATCACCATGTGACGTATTTACCAATATTAATTGTGTCAATGGTATGTGGCAAGATCCCAGTGGCATGATCGTTACAAGTGCTTATTGTAGCGGTACTAGGAAAAGTGGTCGAAAATAGGAGTTATATCTGGATCGGGGCTGTAACATTGGGGGGGGGGGGGACTTAATTTTTTTAGACAAAAAATCAAGGGGTGGATGTTTTATGTTTTAATTCTTCTGCAAATTTTTGGGATAGAGAACAAACCAATTTTTCCTAAATTTGCTGCGGTGCTGATCTCGATCATGTAGATTATTATTTGATATATTTTTTGAACAAATAAAAACAACCTTAGACTTATTTGATCATTCCAAGTCTTCTAAAATATAAATCGCTATAGGTTTGATTAATTTATAGCATCATTATGTAAACAAATTCTGCTTTTATTTACAAGGTATTCCAAAAAGGGTACTTTTTGCGATTTTTTCAAACTTTTTCAAGTGTTTTGAGTTTTACCAAAACAGCCCTATAGTGGGTTTTTCTATGAAAGAGAGGTTTTGAAAACGGTTCCCTATATGAAAAATATTAACAGGAAAATGATCTACGATCAAAATTAGGCATATGCAAAAAATTTCATGAAATCGGAAAATTTTAATTTCGGATCGGGATTCGAACCTGATACCTTAAAGCGGTATTCGTAGAGTCCTAACCATTTGGTCATGAAGAAAGTTTTTGTTTCCGGGTAAATTTAATACAATTTTCGAATTGTTTGAATGCATGTTTGGGTGTTTGAACACATGAAATTATGTATTTGCTTAAATGCCTGTTCCATAAGTACGAATAAGATATTGATTTTTTAAATTTTATTATAGTTATTTTGTACTAAATAAACAAACAGGATGAAGCAAGAAAGTGCACTTTTGTGATTTTTTGAGACTTGGATTTTTGTCTAAAGATTACTCTTCTAGAGGTAATTTTATACGAGTAATCGCTTGCGCGCTTTCTATCCCTCGCACAAAGTTACCCTTAGAAAAGTTATTTCCATATAAAAGAATGCAAACAATGACCAACTTCGCTTCAAAAACCCAATTTTCTCCTGAATCAGAGTCAGGGAAATATTTTCAGGATTCGAGAATGAGTGTAATCGATTCCCCTTATAAAATTACCCCTAGAGGGTCATTTTTATATTTAAAAAATTCCTAAAAATCATAATCGTGCACTTTTTGCTCCATTATGTACTAGTAAATTAATAACGACTATGGTTTAAAAAATTTCGAATCTTCTTCTACTTTCTTTATAAACCAACTTTTTTCTTTTACCCAAAACTTTATCAAGCCGCCTTTTAGATCTCTAAACTCATTCACCGCACTCTGAACACCAGTCCACCAATAATCATCTCCAAACAGAATCCCATTTTTCTTTACTAGCGGATAAAAAATTTCTATATCTCGAAGACATGGCAAATAATCATGATCGGCATC
>JAQGBS010003803.1:0-11046 GCA_034698545.1 Acrobeloides obliquus
AATGATGTGGCATACTTCGGACGACAATGGTAAGCAAGGGATTTGACAGACATCTAAAAAAACATTGTTTTTTAATGAATATATAAGACAAATGTAGTTCATGCATTTTTCTATATTTCCCAATTTTGTATAGTTGAACTATTTTTGTGTCTTGTAAGCAAAGGCTGGCTATCATTTCTTCGAAAAGGCCCATGACTCAGACAGTTTCGAGGAAGGAATTGGAATTTGCCCCATTGTAAAAGCACTAAGTCGTAAACATCTTGTTCCATGTTTGGAACCGGGAATTTAGGACGAGCAAAATCCATGCCTGGAAATCGTAAACAGATCCAAGAAACAGTAGAAAGTTTACTGGCCAATAAAAACAGGGGGACCAAACTCGAAATAGGCAAAAGAGGCGTGAACAACACCTCAATAAGGGAAAAGATCCCATAAGTTGAAATAGCAAAAAAGAAGCTCGAGATAAGCGCTTCAACCTGCGCTGAGGTCGCGATATAGTTGCTATAAAGGCTTGGGATAAGTAAGTTTCGAAGAGTTGTTTGGAGATTGAGTTCGTCGACGTTGGTCAGAACAGAGGATCGTGCCTGCCACTGATGTCTCACTTCGATCGTCACCTTATTAAAATGTATTATCCGTTGTCATTTATGATTTCAATAATCTTTATAATTCTTGAGGCTGCTTTATAAAATAAAATGTCGATTAATTGTTTCAAATTCACATTGAGATTTCGCATTGATTTATTGTACACGCTGTCCAATCCTCACTCCCTTCGGGCTAGATTCCCAACTAGCCCTCCCTCGACTTAGGCGGCACCACATCAGATGAGGCGGTGCAACCTCTAAGTTCGATTGATAGGCCCATTGTCTTTCGTCTTTGCCTTATCAAATGGCTAAAATCAAGCTTTAGATAACCAAATTTTGAGCGGATTATTTTATCAATCAGGTTTATATAGTGCTCCCATGACGTTCAGTTTCGATATATTAAACCCTTGGGGAGACCAATATCCGAATGTTCCGATTCAAGATAATCCGTTGTTGGATAATTATAATGTTAATGAGAGATTGGGAGATTTCATGAATTATTTGAACAATATGGTAGCTTTTTTATATTTTGAGATAAAAGTGATGAGATTTTAGAGTCTAACTCAACAGCATAATCATTATTTGGTTTTGATGGGAGATGATTTTAATTATCAAGATGCAAATATGTACTTTACAAATTTGGATAAACTTATATTTCATTTGAATCAAAACGTAGGTGTTTTCGAAAACAGTATTTCTTTGTACTATATTTATAAGACCATCCAAGTCCAATTTATTCATAATTATAGCTGTCTTCCAAGCTAGTAGCTGCCTATTCAACCCCTAGTTGTTATGTTCAAGCTATCAAAAACATTTCTTCGATTGTGTGGCCTAATAAAACGGCCGATTTCTTTCCATACGCTAATGAAGAACATGCCTACTGGACAGGATATTTTACTAGTAAACCTGCTTTCAAAGGTCTTATAAGAAAGTCGTCGGCGTTGCTTCAAGTAAGTAAAGAAGTCTTTCTAAGCTTGATCGAAAGTGTGTGTTTTGAGGGCCTTTCTAAATGCTCAAAATTGTGGTATTAAGACAATTTTGCCCAAATTTATTCATTTTACAAAATCGAATCACTTGTTTAGCTAACTAGACAGTTGAGTTCAATCGCTCTTACCTCCTGGTCAACCCAAACAAGCCAACAAATTGAAGTTTTAGAAAGAGCAGCGGCTTTAGCTCAACACCATGATGCTGTTACGTATGCGATTTTTCAAATTTAAAAAATAACCTATAAAATATTTAGTGGGACATCCAAAGAATTTGTTACACAAAACTACATCCAACACTTATTAAAAGGATGGACTTCTGTGGAACAAGTTCTAAATAATGCTATTCAAACGGTGTCCCAAAATTTCAAAAATAACAATGTCACGTTACCCATTCAAATGATATGTCGAAATATCAATGAAAGTGATTGCGATTTTACTAAGTAAGAAATTTGGGGTTCTGACTAGCGGTAGCCAAAATCATTAAAATTTGCGCTTCATGCTGTCCAGATCAAGCTGCGTTCTGGTTTCGGTTGATGAGCTTTTTCTAACACAGTTTTGGTCCAGTTCTCACCAGATTGGCTTAAAACATGTTTTTTGAGAAAACGGAGCTTCAGTGTTAAGGCGGTGTCACAAAAAAATTTTTCTAACGCCGCACGAAATTTTAGGCCTATATTCTGATAGTACTAACCGAGTTATACAACTTTTGTTTTTGGGTATCGGTGCGCTGACTCTTTCCCTTGGAGATACAGGCCTTCGAAATTAGAAAAATTGGCAATTTTTGGACTAAACTTCAATCGACTCATTCTCGGTAAGTCTTTGAGAATTTTGATTAGGTCTTTTTGCATTTTGTAGCTGAGGATATGGGCTTCATTTTTTACCTAGACATCTGTATGTCTAGGTATTCACATAATTTTATACTTGACATTAAGTGTATATTTGCTCAAGTATAAAATTATGTGAGTATCTAGATATACAGATGTCTAGGTAAAAAAGAAAGCCCATATCCTCAGCTACAAAATGCAAAAAGACCTAACCAAAATTCTCAAAGACTTACAGAGAATGAGTCGATTGAAGTTTGGTTCAAAAATAGCCAATTTTTCCAACTTAGAGGGCCTGTATCTCCAAGAAAAAGAGTCAGCGCGCCGATACTCAAAAACAAAAGTTGTATAGCTCGGTTAGTACTACCAGAATATAGGTCTAAAATTTCGCGCGGCGTTTAAAATTTTTTTGTGACTTTCAAAGCTCCGTTTTCGCGAAAAACGTGTTTTAAACCTTATAAATAAGCTAACTTTCTAGAAACAATAACGTTTTCACGGTCACTGTTTTTAATGGAAACTCCCAATCTTTAACTTCGCTTGTGAAAATCCCTTTGTATCAAAATTCAAACAGCCTAAATATAACCGATGCTGGTGGAAATGTCATATCATATGAAGTAGGCGCATTTTAGCCTCGATTTGGGCTCAATATTTTTAGATCACGAATGTCTTTAACAATCCCGGACAAATCAACAATTCAAACATTTCTCCGTTTGAAATCAGCTTTGTAGCAGATGTGCCACCTGTTGGGTTTAAAACATATTTTGTTTCTATGGCACCTTCAAGTTTGAACAATTTTGACAAAAATAATGAAAATATCGACGCTGTACCGGCTAATTCAATATCCAACGGAGTGCGCCCTCTTAAAAAGAAAGCGTCCAAAAATCCTTTATTTTCAGTTGATCCAACTTGAATTCGATGCGAATGGCTATATTTCAACATTTACCGATTTATCTTCAGGCCAATCTTACCCCTTGAAACAACAGTTCTTTTATTACCATGGTCATGACAAAGAAATAGGTCAACGGGCTAGCGGAGCATATATGTTTAGACCTCAAGAACAGACTCCATATAACTTTACTGGATCGATCAATTTGAGTATTGTCAATGTAAGGTTTTTTGGAATTGATAAATGTCAAGAAGTGGAACCTATCCTTCTTCCACTACCCGCTCTCCAAAGGGGCTTCTCTAATTCGTCTCGACGATTTCGAGACAAGCACTAATTACATAGATGGCGTCGAGACGGTTTTATTCTCCAGGGTCTACGAATTATCGAATGTGGTCTTCAGCAAATTTATAGCTCACAATAAGATGCATAAAAATGTAAAAGACAATATTCGAAAATTCGTTTATTCTGCAAAAAATATTCGCAATTTAAAAAAGAGTCGAGGCGCATCAAGACACGTCAAGACTCATCGAGACGAGCACTAATTGCAATTAGTGCTTCCCAACTTGCTATTAATGCGGAATTAGTGCTTCCAAAATTTCGAGACGCAATTAGTGAAGGCCCGAAGACACAAAGATTTAGGAAAAACACGTTTACAAATGCTTTTTTAAATAAAGTACCTTTTGGTCGTTAATACTCTTTCGCTGGATGTAAAAGGATTCTGTCCCTTTGTGACTTTCTTATGATAACAAATAACGACTTTTCAGGGATCACTTGTAAAAGAAGCTAGACAGATCATATCCCCTTGGGTCAGTCAAGTTATTAGGCTGTTGCCCAACAAGAGCTATGTAGAATTTGAATGGACTGTAGGTCCAATACCAAAAGAGTAGGGTTTCGAGTAGAAATTAAAATAATTTTGCCGGATTCAGGGATAATATATCTAAAGAAATTATTACAACCTATACAATCAATGGGTTAAATACAAATGGAACTTTTTGGACAGATGCTAACGGAAGGCAGTTGATGAAAAGAATGTATGCGAGACATGCTCTAAAAGCATACTAAAACTGATCAAAAAGTTTAAAAATGAAAAATTTGCCTTTCTTTAAAAATTTCACATAAAAAAGCACTTACAAGATCCAGAAACGACTGATGACTGGCTATTCAATCACCCAAAAAGATCCTATTTTAGACGAAATTATGCCCCAGATTATACTTTTGTCGGAGATGAGCCTGTTGCGGCAAATTATTACCCGATCGACAGCAGAATCCTCATTTCAGACGGAACAACCTCTTTGGCAGTTCTTACAGATAGATCCGAAGGTGGTGGGAGTATCAACGATGGGCAAGTTGAAATCATGGTAATCTTTTTTTAAATCTCATACATTGTAGCCCAAATTTGGGAAATCAGCAGACTCAAAACTCCAGTAAAACTAGTCTCTGGACAGGACTCACAAGAAACATGCACGAAGTGACTTTTTGAAAAATTCAAACGTCACTTTGCACATGTTCCTTGTTATGTCTGATTCTAGCAAATCACACTAGTAATTTGGGCCAAAAGAGAAACGGAGAAATTTGATCATTTTTGTGTTGGCCGTGTTCTATAGAAAAACCTTTTTTGGTTCGTGTGTAGTTTCGATAAATATCCATTTCTAGCTCCATCGCAGAGACTTTTATGACGATGGTTTTGGAGTGTCTGAGCCTTTAAATGAGCCAGGTCGTGATGGAAGAGGTCTTGTCGTTCGAGGAAAACACTGGCTTGTTTTGGGCAACTCATCTTATACTAGGTGCGAAAAAAAGTTCGGGTACACTCATTTTTAGCCATAACTTTTTTTCGAATTTTTTCGGCCCTAGGGAGTGCAAAATTCGTACTCCTCGTATAAATTTGCCCATATATAGGTTAATTCTAGATGAAAATGAAGAAAAAAATTTTTTTGACTTTTGGACCCGTTAGTGGTGCCCCCAAAGGGAACTTGCTCCCAATTTTCTAAATTGTTTCCGTTACATGCCACATAGGCTTTCCATTGACACCAAAATCGCCTTTTGAAACTTTCTCCAACAAAAGTTATGACTAACACTAAAAAAATCCAAGCCATGATTTGCAAAAGGCTATTTTTTACTATTTTCATAGAACTGTTTTTATCATAACTTTTGATAGCAAAGGTTTCAAGAGATGATTTTGGTCTCAATGGAAAGCACAGAATCTCAGCTTTAAAATGATATCACAACTAGGCTTATGGCTTATACTATCAGAGGCTATGATGGAAGGTCTGAGATATATTACCAGCAACCATTTGATATTTTTTGCCACAACTTGTTTTTGGCATAAGTCCTGTTAGAGAAAGCCTTAAGGCACGGTTTTGGTGTTATTGAATAGCTATGTATCTAAGCTTTAAAATGACACCAAAATCACCTCATAAGCCTTTAGCTATCTAAAGTTATGGCTAAAAATGAGTGCATCCGAACTTCTATCATAAATGTTTTAGGCACTATAATTTTCGCCACGAATCTCGCCACGCTAACTTTCGCCATGTAACTTTCGCTACGATAACTTTCGTGTCAATAAAAATTTAATTTCAGACTAATTGAGTTGCTTGATTTACGATAAATATGTATATTGGCACGAACGTGGCAAAAATTACAGTTTTTTGGCAATGTGGCGAAAGTTGTCGTGGCGAAAGTTATAGTGCCATGTTTTAATTATTATATTTTTTTCACCCTGTATCTCTAGCGTCCACCGAAAATTAGCCTACGAAATGTTCCATGCCCCAATAGTAACTTTTTCTTCTTACACGTCAAATAACCAATATGCCAAAGATTTTATCACTGACGTAAGTTTTATGCGCCTTTTTGAATGTTTATGAAAATTTTCAGTTTTCTGGGCTTCAGCAAGCTTTACCAGAAAACATTCATTTGTTGACTTTGAAGCAGATTGATTTGAATAATTTTATTATAAGACTGGAGCATATTTATCAAAAAGATGAAGATGAGAAGCTCTCTAAGCCAGCTACATTAGACTTGACGAAAATAGTGGCTAATTTTAAGATAGCTCAAGTACAAGAATTGAGTTTGGCTGCCAACAAAGTGTTGAATGCAAATGGTAAGGCTGTCCAGGACTATTGAGGAAGTTGGAGCTATAGGAGATTGGAGCTGTGCCTTTTGTTATCTCAATATTATTAGAGTTTTTTGATATTGGAAATTTGTTGCGATTTTTTATAAATTAAATATTTTTAGCCGGAACCAGTGTAACACTAGCCCCTATGGATATCAAAACCTATCTGTTAACTTTACAACCTGGAAACAACGGAAATCCTACAGCTTCTTCGAATCCAACACCCACTACAAGTAGTGGGGTTATTGCAAGTTCTGCTTCTACATCTACTAACACACTCCAAACTACAGCTAAACAAGGAGCCTCATTATCTACCATAAATGTTTTAATTATATTCAGTTTTATCATATTTCATTTAATTGTTGGCCTTAGCATCTAAAAATGAGATTTTTTTAAATAAACTTTCTAAATTTTTGGTATTTCTGGCCTTTTTTACTCTCTCATGTTTCCTTCATAGACCACAAGATCTTATGATAGGGCACTGTTTAATAGGAGTTTCTAAATTTTTTCCAATACAAAAAATCTGAAAAATATCCTGCCCCTCTATAACCACTTACAAAAAACCCCATGTCTCAAAATGTTCACCAGGTTTTTAAATCGCCTCGATACATAGATAAACACCGGCCAAATACTATAAAAAAGAAAACGATCTAAACTTATGGCGTATCTAAAAAGTTTTGACAAACGATACGACGTATCAAAAATTTTTTCAAATATGACCTATTGAAAATTTTTGACGAAGCACCTTGTTCATTCGGGATATATGTCCAGGACACGGGGTTTTTCAAAGTCCGATTGTGCACATTAAAATCCGCATGGAAATCAATGTATCTAACTAGCAAGAATAAGTCAAATTTTTTGACCAAAATAAACAAGACTTCATTGTAACGTCAAATCCTTGTTCCCATACCAAATTTGTAAAGAAGAAAAAAATATTTCTACCTTTTTATTTAATTATATCTCAGAAAATAAAAAATTGAGTGTTTGATCTCCAATAAAATCCAATTATTGAAACAAAAAACTTTAAATTTTCACTTCAAAATTCGAAATCTCACTGTTTAGTAGGCTTAAGCCTAAGACTAGGCTTAAAGGACCAGTCCAGTAATTTACAACCATATGAAAAAATGATATATTCGGAAAATTCATGAAAAATGGAGCATTTTTTTGTTTTTAAGTCATGTTCTGAATCGTTGTAGTTTTCGAGATAATTGTGTTTAAAATTTTGAATTTGTTTACAAGCTCTTCGTTGTAATACACAAACTTGTTTGAATTTTTTGCGGAAAAATCGCTTTTTGCATTAATCTTTTAAATTTTCATAAAATGAACATTATAGCAATTTTTTATAGCTAAATGAGACGAACAAAATGACATCAAAATTATCCAATTTGAACATTGTTTTGGGTTATTGAAACGAAAACATAAATCAGTATTTTCGTTTCAATAACCCAAAACAATGTTCAAATTGGATCATTTTGATATCATTTTGTTCGTCTCAAAAGATGCTCCATTTTTCATGATCTTTCCGAATATATCATTTTTTCATATGATTGTAAATTACTGGACTAGTCCTTTAAGTCAGAATTACCACCTTTTTTTAAAAATCATTATGCATCCCTACCTATAGGGGTTTTTCTATACGAGGAATCGATTGCACGCATTACCGAACCTTGACAACGCTTCTCTAACCCTTTACTAGGCTATTTTCGCTCCAATACACAAATCGCTTTCCTGAATCAGGGTCAGTGAAGTGTTTGCAAGGTTCGGCAATGCGCGCAATCGATTCCTTGCATAGAAATATAGGGACTATAAAGGAGAAAACTAACAAATTTAAAATAATCTTGCAAAAATCGCAAAAGTGTCCTGTTTTCGGGGCACAGTGTAAAATAAAATATTTAAATGTTATGATATTCTTTTTTAATGTTACGTTGAATGTCATAAGATGGTTTGTTTTACCTACGTAAGAACTTTTTCCAGTTCTCATCAATATAAAACGTGAGAGGTCCAGTCCAAAAGGAAGGACTTGGAGCATAAGAGTTCATAAATTATTCGAAGGCTATAATTGTTAAAATTATTAGGTTGGACAAATTTCTGATGTCACCGTTTTTAATTAAAGTTGTGGACTATACAATCGTGATAAAGCAAAAAAGACGTGATAAAGCAAAAGAAAATCTACAAAAAGTGCACTAGAATTTTATAGCTGTTGTTTTGGTTTTACCTAGTATATAAACTGAAGTGCAGTAGGCCAACTGGGTATTTCGTCCTAATGAAGATTCATCAGGTGTCTATAAGGCTCAAGCTCACGATACCTTTCTTGCCCTTCGTATTATTGATGCTCCTCCTATATAGGGATGTTACATTCCAAAATAAAAAAAAGTGGCAAAAATTATGCCAAAATGTGGCATTTACGTGGCAAATCCTGTTTAACTTAAGCTGTGGTATCTCGAAAAGAAAGATGCTGTGGTATCTCGAAAATTATAATTCTGGTCAAGAAATACGGCGGGGGGGGGGGAGGGGAATTAAAAATTTTTCAGTAAGACGCGCTAAAAATTGTACATCGGTAAGGCGCTAAATAGCATTTTAGCGCAAAGGTCACTGGTTCGTGTCCCATTTGTTTTAAACTTTTTCGCCTTTTTTAAATTTTTTAAAAAGAACGAAGGTATTTTTTATAACTCGCGAAGACAAATAAAATGACATTAAAATTATCCAATTTGACATTTTTCGGGGTATTGAAACGAAAACCCTATTTATGTTTTAACTAGGGTTTTCATAAAACAGGATTTTCGTTTCAATAACCCAAAACAATGTTCACATTGGATTCAGATTCCGAATTCAGAATCCGGGTTCTATCTCACAGGGTTGACTGTATCCATATTTGCATACTTGTACAAGTAAAAAAAATTATTTCAGCGAAATCACCAAATTGCCGCTATAATCATTTATAAACATCTCTAAATTCTAATCTAAATCTCTCTAAATCATCATGGGACTTGGGCTACTTTTGTTCTACAATGATGAATGGAAAAGAATTTATAGTGATAACTGTTCTCTGAGAACAACTCAAGAATGGAATGCAGAAGGATCTCCGTCCATAAACATGCCAATCGGGATACTTTATATTGTTATTGGGGTTATTTATCAAGTACTAGCTTTTTATTTTTTGTTTTTTCTCTCTATGAGACTCAAAAAGAGACTATTGGATTGGCAAGAAAGTCCCTATAGGTCCGTTCTTTCAATTTAAAAATATACGTATAACTGAAAATTTTTCGCCTACGCTCAAAAATCTAGCTTTGGAGATCATTCGCTGATCGATCTTTTAAAAGAAGACAACCGACAAACAACACGCGATTTAGCAAATCAACTTAGGACCTCTCATACTACAATAGAGAACCACTTTCATGCTCTTGGCTATAAATCAAAGTTAGGAGCATGGGTACCTCATGACCTCACAGAACCCAATAAATGGCAGCGTTGATCAATCTTGTTATCTCTCTTAAGTTGATACAACCGCAAGTCATTTTTACCACGTCTAATTACAAGGGACGAGAAGTGGGTTTTCCATGCCAACTTTCAATGGGTAGGACTTGGAGAGAAGCTATCCCCAACCCAAGGCCGGATCCGCATCGAAAGAAATTAATGTTATGCATATAGTGGGATGTGAATGGAGTGATCCATTGGAAGTTGCTAGATAACAAGAGTACTCTCACAGCTGCCGTATACAGTCAACAGCTTGATAAAGTGGCTGAAGCAGTTTGAAAAAAAGAGGCCTGAAAAAACTAAGATCATCCTCCAAAACGACAACGCCAGACCTCAACTGCAAAGTTGACCAAAGCAAAACTACAGAGCTGGGCTGGGAAGTGTTACCGCAATCAGCATATAGCCCGAACCTTGTGCTGTTAAGCTATCATCTTTTCCGGGATCTGCAACATGAACTAGATGAACAGGCTTCGAAAATGATGAAGATGTCAAAAGTGGCTTCAAAGCTATTTTGACCAGAAATCCCGCATTTTCTTTAATAGAAGTATCAGAAGATTGCTACGAAATGGGTGCAAGTCATATTTAATAATGGTAACTATATTGAATAATTTGCCTTGTTTATAGTTAATAAAATTGATTTTGAAAAACCTATAAAAACTTTCTTGTCAATCCAATAGAAACCGGATAGATCTGTCATAATTCCGAAGTTGTAATCGGCCAGTGGCATAGGAAAGGAGAACATGGAGAGCACGTGCTCCCCTTCCCACATTATCAAAGAATAAGGAACATAATAGTCCACATTATCTTTTACCTGGAAGGAAGTCGATCAAAAAATCATAAGGATACTACATTTATGATTATTGATGGGCTAAAAAGTGCCTCCTAGTCTCTCTATGATCCCTTTTCCACAATAGCGGATCCATGAATTGGTTTGGGGGATGGGCAACTAGGTAAAAGCTCTCACCCTAGATCCACCACTTTTTCTCCCTACGCCAATTTTTTGTCCTTATTGTTTTCTCAGGATAATTAGGTCCGCTCTGCACTTGTAAAGAGTCCCGAACCAAAATTAGAACTCTTCATTATCTAGGGCCTAGATTCTTATCGAGTCCGTCTATATGACTACACTTTAGCTTTTGTATATACCCTTTATTATTACCATGCTAAAACCAGAATTTATTCAACATTCATGCTATAA
>JAQGBS010003804.1:0-11046 GCA_034698545.1 Acrobeloides obliquus
ATGGCATTAGACCGGTTGTTTGCTATATGGAGACCAATTGGATATGCCAATCAACAAGGGAAAGCAAGTTTTTCTATTCATATTTTAGTTTTGTAAAATTTATCATTTTTGCCTATCTTCCTGGGCCATAACTGCAAGACACTAACCTTTTCGCCCAAAAGCACAACAGATTTCCGCCAAGTCTTTGCGATCGGTCTCGTGGAGTAAACGTTCTGAATACTAAGCTTCTGAATTCCCATGACGCTGAACTAAACGGTCTAAAATAGGGAATTAACTGCGGGTGCAAAATATCAAACTAAAACTTTCTTTAACTTTATTTGTTTGAAGTTTGCAACCATATAGCAACCCAAAAAAAAACAAAACCATAGTAAAATTTTAGCAACACATTTGAGAAATAAACATTTAAAGAAATGGCGCAAGAAAAGCTCTTTAGAGAAAAAAGCTTTTCAAACTTTTACTTTGCAAAAACGCCGGCAGCAAAACTGGAAAGAAGTAAATTAACGTGGCACAATATGGAAAACCAAATGCAAGGAACTAATGGAACAACAGCCAGCACAGAGCTCGCAACCGTTACACCAAAAGCCCTTTCACAAAAACACGACACGATAATAACGCAGTGCGCGATAAGAATAAATGCGCAATAAGAATGTGATGCGAATAAAAACAAAAAAGATAAGAGTGCGCGTTATCAGTTGTGCCGCGCTCGGTACGACGTTAGCAGTGGCTTTAAGGGTGCGCGCTATCAGTCGTACCGCAGTTTTACAACGCGACACAACTGCTAATGTTGTGCCGCCACCTCGTTACAACTGCTAACACCGTTGCTAGCATTGTGCCGCGCGCGGCACAAATGATAGCGCTCACCCTAAAAGTTGTGCCGTTGCATTACGGCACAACGTTAGCAGTTGTGCCGCGAGTTGTGCTGCTGTTGTAAAACGGCGGTACAACTGATAACGCGCACCCTAACGATGCGACGTAAAAAACCAAACGCGATAGATACAAATAAACTGAGTAAGGAGATGATAGAATGAAATTATAGGGAACAGAGTTTTCGCGCTAATATACACAACAATTTAAAATATAAAGAGATTATTCTAAATTAATCTTGTTATGGCGCATTCTTTACAGTTTCTATAGTTTTAGAAAAATATAATCGTTAGTCTCGTTTTTATTACCGTAATACTCATTTTTATCTTGTTTATGCTAATCTATGGAGCCGATTCTTCACCATTTATTCCTTTGAACAAGTGTACCTATCCCAATGGTATCTATTGGATTAACATTATGCCAAGTTATTCTGGGATTATTAGCATCATTTTCTTTAGTAAGTATCCTATATCTTTCTAAAGTAAAGCATACTTTTAGTAACGTATGTCACTTCCTTGATTTTATTTTCACGACATATTGCCAACACTATGAAGCATCAATCCCACGCTCAAAAACACATGTCAAAGATCCAGGCAAAAATTTTTATTTCGATATCCATGGTTCTAATGTGTTATAGCCTATTCTATGCGATTCCCACAACTTTACAAATGTTTAATCGGGTAAACTACTTCGGATCAAAACGCGACGATATCAGAGGAGGGACAAAAGTTTGGGAACAAAATTTGTTAAAAATTTATTTACAAATCCAGGCAAATGATTTTAGCTATAATTTTTGGAGCAAGTTCCCCTAGCTACCTCCATATAACGTTGACTAAACTCGGCAAAAAATTTTTATTTTCTTTCGGAAATTACCCATTTAGGGCTAATTTTATGCGGGAAATCGATTGCGCGCATTCCGCAACCTGAAAACTGCAGAAAAATTGTGAAAATTCGCCAAAAACGACCACGCAGGGATGGTTATAAATTAAAACTTGGAGCCTGGGTACCACATGATCTTAAGGACTCCGACAAATAGCAACGATTGTCAATATGTTTGGCCTTTCTCACCAAATACCGCCGAAAGTCATTTTTGCCACTCCTAATTACAGGATACGAGAAGTGGGTTTTCCATACAAATTTTTGCCGTAAATGACAGGTTGGTCCCGAAGAAAAGCCATCTTCTGAACCAAAGCTCGATTTGCACAGAAAAAATTTGATGTTGTGTGTATGGTGGGATATCGAGGGGGTGATTTACTAAGAGCTGCTAGATAGTAAGTAGAGGCCAATGCTGCCTTATACAGTCAGCAACTCATTCGGGTTGCAGAAGCAGTACGTGTGAAAAGGCCTGGGAAGACTGTAGCGATTTTCTTCGATTGACCACTTTTTGGATAGCTAAGCATATAAGGAACATTATGTAAAAGAAATTATTGACAATGACTTCGATTTCACGGAGATATAATTTTTTGAAAAAAATGTCATTTTTTCAACTTTTTCAAATTTAAAGGGCCATAACTCAGCAAAAATATAATATTTTTCAATAATTTCTTTTATAGAACGTTCCTTTCTATAGTAGCTATCCAAAAAGTGGTCACTCGAAGAAATCCGATTTAAACTCGATTTTTAAAAGAGCAATCATTAACACCTTCTAATAGAGCCTCATAGGGTTCTATTAGAAATTTTACGGTAATCGTTTTTTTAGTATTTCGGCTTAACTGGATCGATTTTCGATATTTCTGGCTATGTTGTAAACTATGGTCCCGAGATTAATGGATGTATTAATGCGCTTATTTACTTGACAAGACATCAAGAGTTTCGCGAATGTTCGGTACAATTTATAAATCGTCTAAAAAAAATACGTTGTGGTCAGACAAATTCTATTCAACCGTTTGTTGTAAAAACATTAGCTATTTTGAAAAGATAAAAATTAAATAATTCGAATTTTTTAACATAAACATAGAGTGAGTTTTATGATTAAACGAATACCACATCTTGTTAAACCCACTGAGGGTCCGGTGTACCTCCCCCTACTGGTAAACTATGCTTCAAAGTATTAGAATTGCACACAGGGGTGTCTAGGGGAGTCGCGCGACACCCTAGAGTTGTAGGATTGTGATACCGCGAAAAGAAAGGTTGGGTCTAACACGGAGTGCCAGGCAAGAGGGATTGTGCTGTGGAAGGAGAGTTATGACACGCGAAGATGTAAAAAACTTATGTCTCTCATTTAATGACTTATTGAAAACTTATTCCTTTTTACAAAATCTAATAAATTCAATAAATAGCTTTTGCATAAAACACATAAATGCGTCCAGCAGGGCGTGCGAAAGTTTCCATGCATGCTCAATCGGTAGTGCGGTAGTCCTTCAAGTAAAAGATGGCGGGTTTGACTCTCAGCCTGGAACAAATTTTTTTGAACTTTCGTAATTTGCTCGAAACTGATAAAAATCACAAAAATAAATGTTTTCAACTCAGAATATCTATGGAATCTGATAGGCCTAAGCCTTGGTAGAGATTTTATGTCACAATCTGGCAATTTCTCCAATTGCTAGTTGGGACATAAATCTATGTTACCAACTGGCAGAGATTTTATGTCACCAATTGACATCTGCCCTTACACCTCTAGTGTCCCCTACTCTAAGTCATCCAGAAAAAGATAAAAACAACTTGAGTTTTTCCATTTTGGGATTCCTCCATATTTCTGGTGATCGAGATGTTTTAAGTCCTATATATTTTATTTAAATTATGCTTCATGCGTCGATGAATGTCAAACTTATAGACCTGCATTTGAACATGTCTGCAATAACATTACCAAGAAAAACCCAACTATGTAATCAAAAAAAGTTAGTACTAAAATTTTCAAAGAAATGTGATTAGGTAAAAGAGTACACGTTAAAGCTAAATCCAATTGCTAATTTCGACTTAGAAATTATAGCTTTTGTAGCTTTCTTTTTTATTCTTGCATGTAGGTCGTCACTATAGATAATTGTAGTCACTAATTATCGGTTAAAAAAATTGTTTAGTTTGAAAATGAAATTTTCAGTGGATACTTTGACAAGCAAAAAAATAGTCTCGTGTCTTTACCCTCCGGAAATTGGCGATTTATCTTCCGCTTCGGACTGTCCGCTTTTTTGTTATGTTACTCTTCTCAACATCTCTTATTTATTTTTTCGAAAAAATTAGCTTCGCTTTCCTAAAAATTTGCCATTTGTACTCTGCATCGGCTCCTCACATGTAGTGGGAGATGTTTGGGGTTGGCGACACTTGCGCATGAAACATTGCGCACCTAAATTTGCGCATGTAACATTTGCGCATGTACATTTGTGCATGCAAATTTGCGCGTGCAACATTTGCGCATTCACTTTTAGGCATGTGCTTTTGCGCATGTAGCATTTGTGAATGTGCATTTGCGCATGCACTTTTGCGCATGTAGTATTTGCGCGTGCAACATTTGCGTATTCAATTTTGCGTGTGCAACATTTGTGCATGTAGTATTGGCGTATGCACTTTTGCACACATAGCATTTGCGCATGTGCATTTGCACATTCGCGCAATTTTTTAAGTTCATGCGCAAAAATGCATGTACAAATGTTGCACGCGCCAAAGTGAATGCGCAAATGTACATGTGCAAACGTGCGTACGCAAATGTCACATGATCAAAAGTGCATGCGCCAATGTTACATGCTCAAATGTGCATGCGCAAATGTGCTTGCGTAAATGTTAAATGTGCAAATGTGAGTTCGCAATATTTCCTGCGCAAGTGTCGCCAACCCGATTTTTGGGATGATTTGTATGTTATGGGGCTGGCTAGACTTAAATCGCGAGCGACGAGAACAAATTTTGTCGCACGATTTTGTCGCACGACTCTCTATATTCGTTTGCGATTTTGTTGCGCGATTAAATCGCGCGCATTTTATCACGATTTTATCGCGCAATTTTGTCACGACTCTATCTACACTTCAAAATTTCACTTCAAAAAATCGCGCGATTTTTCTCGGACACAAACGCTTTTTACAAGGTTTGTGATGTAGTGGTTAGCACGGCAGACTATGGCTGTAGATGACCAAGGTTCGATTCCCGACCGGCGGCTCGCGATTAAATCGCAAAATTTTGTCGCGTGACTTTGTCGAGCGACTAAATCAAAATCGCGCGATTAAATCGCACGACAAAATCCCGCGACGAAAAGTCTAGCCAGGCCCTATGTGAGATCTCGTTAAAGAACCAGTTTTGTAATTTACAACCATATGAAAAAATGATATACTCGGAAAGATCATAAAAAATGGAGCATTCTTTGTTTTTATGTCATGTTCTGAATCGTTGTAGTTTTCGAGATAATTACGTCTGAAATTTTGAATTTGCCACAAGCTCTTTGTTGTAATACACAAACTTTTTTGAATTTGTTGCGAAAAAATCGATTTTCTCATTGATTTTTTCAATTTTCATAAAATGAGCATTGTAGTAATTTTTTATAGCTAAATAAGACGAACAAAATGACACCAAAATTATCCAATTCGAACATTGTTTTGGGTTATTGAAACAAAAACATGAATAGAATTTTCGTTTCAATAACCCAAAACAATATTCAAATTGGACAATTTTAGCGTCATTTTGTTTGTCTCATTTAGCTATAAAAACTTGCTACAATGTTCATTTTATGAAAATTAAAAAAATCAATGCAAAAATCTATTTTTCCGCAAAAAATTCAAAAAAGTTTGTGTATTACAACGAAGAGCTTGTAACAAATTCAAAATTTCAGACGTAATTATCTCAAAAACTACAACGATTCAGAACATGACATAAAAACAAAGAATGCTCCATTTTTTATGATCTTTCCGAGTATATCATTTTTTCATATGGTTGTAAATTACAGGACTGATCCTTTAAAGCGACAAAAAACATAGTTTTATTGCAAAAAACTCGATTTTTGAAATCTTGATTTTTTTTAAGGTTATATATAGTCAAGTTTTTATCATCAGTGACGTTTAAAAATGTTTTTGTTGGTCAAATGTTGAAGTTTTTTTTAAATTTACTAAGAATTGTTCGTTATTCCCGCTTGTTTTGACTCAATTAGTAAACATCTTTTATAATGTAAAACAGGATAACAAAATTATCCACATTTATAAGGACATCATATAAAAAGCTCCTTTAGATCCTATCAAAATATACAGAGGTGTATATAAACAAGCATTCATTTGTGAATTCCCAATATCATTTTGTTTTTTCTTACATGTACTTATGTTTTCAACAATTTATCACAAATTATAACTTATTCTGCATAGATTTGTAGCGTCAAACTCGGTTTTTCTGAACCCATTATTTTTAAGCAAAATATTGGGTTTGTGCATAATTAACCCTAATCCGGCAACGTTATTTTGTTGAAAAATAGCCTGTTTTAAAAGACCTCTAAGAATCTCATAAAATAGTCGATCCAAATAAAATTTGCTGTATTATTTAGCTCTACTTTAGAGCTTCAAAATGTGGTATAAACTTTTTCTCAAAATTTTATATTTGCCGAGATATAACGATTTGAAAAACGGTACTTTTTTGGGGGTCTGTTGGACCCCAGGTTACCGGATTAGGGTTAATGTGGATTTATTGCTGTTATATTTTATTTAAATCAATAATCGTAAAAACAATGAAAAAACATAATCAAATGATCATTCTGGAGGATAATCATCATCCGCTTCAATTGCTGCTTCCCATTTGCGTGGTAGTCAGTCAATTCCGAGGGCAAAGAAGTGGCCTCCAAGGATCGTCATTCACAAATGACGTTTTCAACAATTTATAACTTATTCTGCACAGCCCCCGTAATGTATGATACACGTTTTGATGTTTCACATTTATTATTTGAACAAAAGCAATCATTTTTGTTCTTAAGCTACACAATTTAGATAAATATTTCACAAGCGATGGTAGGCTCAACAAACTATTCGTACTATGATGATCCAATATATAGTACTACGGCTTATTCTCGACCGATACAAATCTATTATATTGTTAGTGGAATCATGGCAGCTTCTGGAAATACGTATTTGATAGCACTGTTTTTCATTTTTTCGAAATTAAGAGCCGTTCAATGCAATTGGTTAATTGTGTTTTTATGTATTTCAGACGTTTTAATAGGTAATTTTTTGTGTTGATACCGAAATCGATGAAATACTACACTCAGAAAACTAGAAGTTATCTCAAATGTCACTGCGCTAGTGTATATGCGCCAATGTCCGTGTGCAAATGACGCTGCGCAAATGCCGCATGCGCAAGAGGAATCAAACAACAACTGTTTTCTGGGTGTAGTCCTAAATGAACTTTTAACAAAAAATGCACTTTCCATCAAAACTTGACAAGTTTTGCTTTTAGGAATCGGGACTTTTGCCAGGGGTATGATTAATATGATTGCCATGGACAGATCAATTATCTACTTTAATTTCTACTTTTGCACGTTATTGACGGTCCCGTTTTCTTGTGGATACAGAATAGGGCAAACGATAGCACTAATTTTGGCCTTTGATCGTTTTTACTCAATATGGAGACCTGCTGCGTATGCTAAGCGTCAGGGAAAGGTGCGACTTTGGCACTCAATTTTGATGAATAAGTTTTTTTAGAGATCTACACTTGTCATAAGTGCAATTATTATCGTCATAGTGTTCTTCTTGATTGTGGTTATGTTTGTTTATGGTGTTGATTTTTCGAAACCCCTTCTACTCAGCCAATGTGTAAATCCAAATGGGATTTATTGGAGTAAAGTTGTACCTAGTTATTCTGGAATTATTAGTCTCATTTTCTTTGGTAAGTAACGGGTGATCTTTACAAGTAATATTTTAGTAACTTATGTGACTTCATTAACTCTGTTCTCTCGACACATTACTTATACAAAAAATCAGCAAACTCAGCTTCACAAACAAATGTCGATAATGCATATGAAAATTTTTATATCGATATCAATAGTTCTTCTGTGTTACAGTATATTTTATGTGATTCCAACTATATCCCAAATGTTTAAGACGGTAGATTTTTTATTAGACTAATGCATAATTAAAGTACCTCCACGTGAGGATTAACATTTGAGGACCCAACATTTGAGGATTATTCTGGGATTTTTTCAAAAATCGGTCCTCAAATGTCGAGTCCTCAATTATCGGTCCTCGATTATCGGATCCTTAAATGTTGGGTCCTCAAAGATCAGTTATCAAATGTTGGTCCTCAAATGTCGAGTCTTCAAATGTCGGTCCTCAAATATCGGTTCTCAAATGTCGGGTCCTCAAATGTTAATCTCCATCTGTTGGTACGCCAATTAAAAAGACTATAAGATAACATCAAGAATTCATTTGTAATCTAACATAAAATTTTTTAGTACTTCGGTTTATCTGGCCTAGTTTTTGATATTATCGGTTATTTCATTATTTATGGGGCGGAACTCAATGGATGTCTAAATTTCATGATTTATTTGATAAAGCATCAAGAATTTAAAGAATGTTCAAAAATAATGATTTTTCGGATGATTGGGATGAAAACCAATGTTGGAACCAGTTCTAAAGTTATCATTGTAAAAACACTACAGACTAAAAATATAGTTTAAAAATCGTTAAGCATCATTTTATTGTAATATTTATATTTGTTTATTAGGGCTGTTTACCAGTGCCTGGTTACTGGCTAATATCCACCGAAACTGGTTTGTACTGGTCCCAAACAAGAGCGGTCGGATTAATTTAGTTTGGGACTAGTCCAGTAATGAGTCCTGTTCTACCAGTTCAGTCTGAACCCGAACTGATCCGGCTATTAATCAGTCATCTAGGCTCTGGTGAACTTCCTTATTTTTTATTATAAAATTTTTCTTGAATTTAAAAAGAATATCTAGACTGAACGCCAATAGTGCTTCACAACGGCGCGTCGTGCGTCTCCTCGAGCAACACTGGCGCCGAGTTCTTATATTTTTATAACTCAGCGCTTTGCGCGCTGAGTTTAACTCATAGCTATGAGTTAGCTTAATAAAAAAAGTACCCGCTGAAAAATTTGTTTCGATTTTTCCTGGAAATGAGGTATAGCTAGTGTTGGTTCCCATGGCACCAGCATTCCAAAAATATATTGTGATGTGGGTTTTACATACGCAAATGTAATATAGTTTTATGATTAAAAAGAGCATGGATTCTTGAGGTCTCATTTTTACTTCTAAACAAAATGAAATTGTCAAAAATTTCAAAATTGCGTAAAAATGACGTTTAGAATGGCATAAAAAACATCTGACACAGTGGTGTATTATCGAAAATTCGTTGTGCCAAAGTTTATATGCGAAAATTCGGTTTGCGAAAATTCTGTGCGAAAAATCGTTGTGCCCGTATGCAAAAAATCATAGAGCCCGGTGGACTTTAGGTAAGTTTTCTGGTTAGGTTTGAAAGGGTATGCCTATACATTTTTATACCTGTGTGAACCCCCCCCCAAATTTTCAAAATAATTGGTCTAATATAGCAAGAGAATTCCAATACATCCCACTGATTCAGGCTTTTGGCGGGAATTTGAAATTTAAAATTGCAACTCAAAAATCGCCAACTTCAAACGTGATTATCTCGACAATGATAATGATTCAGAATTTACTGTAAAAACAAAAAATGCTCCATCTTTCATGAATTTCCCTAATATATATAAAGTATGGCAAATTTCGCTAACCTAAAGAATTTCCAATTTTTGACTTTCTTCAGCACCACCATCTTCAAAGGCTTGAATGGGTCCCAAGACACTGAAATTTTGAATTTTTTATTACTTAGTTTTGTAGAGCTAGTTGAGAGGTTTGATATATGTAAAAATTAGGATGTACTGGAATTCTCTTGCTGTATTAGCCAATTATTGTGAAATTTGGATTTACACATTGGCTTAGTAGAAGGGATTTGGAAAAATCAACACCATAAACAAATATAAGCACAATCAAGAAGAACACTATGACGGTAAGAATTGCACTTATGACAAGTGTAGATCTCTAAAAAATAATTATTTCTCAAAATTTGTGCCAAAATCACACCTTTCCCTGAACTTCGCATACGCAACAGGTTTCCATATTGAGTTAAAACGATCAAAGACCAAAATTAGTGCTATCGTTTGCCGTATTCTGTATCCACAAGAAAACGGGACCGTTGATAACGTGCAAAAGTAGAAGTTAAAATAGATAATTGGTCTGCCCATGGCAATCATATTAATCATACCCTTGGCAAAATTTTTGATTCCTAGAAACTTATTTATGCAATTTTAAAATAAGACGGTCTCTCTCCGCTCTCATAAAAATTTGTCATTTGTACTCTGTACCAACTCCTTCATATGGGAGATGTTGGCACTGTTACTTTTTCACGTTTACTTTTTTCACATTACTTTTTTCACGTTTACTTTTTACACTATTACTTTTGTCACGTTACTTTTTTTCACTTTTTTCGCACGTTATAAACTACTACTTTTAAAAAATTGCATGAAAATGTGAAAAAAGTAGCGGGAAAAAATTAAGCGTGAAAAACCAAAAACGTGAAAAAAGTAATAGTGCCGAGATGTTTGGGGTTGCCGACACTTGTGCATTTACATTTGCGCATGTACATTTACACATTCACTTTTGCACAATTTTTTAAGGCAATAGGAACGAATGCACCGCACACTTTTTTGAGGAACGAGCGCACAGGTTTTTGTTTTTAAAATTATTCAAAATTGACGTGGCGAATTCCGATGATTTTGGTATCATTTTAAAGCTGGCAATTGTAGCAATTTAACAACGCCAAGATCATGGCATATCTCTTTATAGTTGCTGAGATATTTGATAAAATGTGAAAAATGTCGATTTTTGGACAAAAATTCTAAAAAATCGACATTTTTCACATTTTATCAAGTATCTTAGCAATCATAAAGAGATATGCCATTCAAAAATAAAATACTGTGCGCTCGTTCCTCAAAAAAGTGTGCGGTGCATTTGTTCCTATTGCCTTTTTTAATTCTAATGGGTTTATAAAAATTAGGCGAAAAGCCAATTTTTCAAAAACACAAATGGCAATAACATATATCCGCATTAATTATGCACCAATCCAATAATCATTTTTGTTCTTAGTTACATAATTTAGATGAATACTTCACAAGCGATTGTAGTGTCAACAAACTATTCGTACTATGATGATCCAACATATAGTACTATGGCTTATTCTCGACCGACGCAAATCTATTATA
>JAQGBS010003805.1:0-11045 GCA_034698545.1 Acrobeloides obliquus
TATTCGGAAAGTTGATGAAAAATGGAGCATTTTTTGTTTTTACGGCATGTAATAAATCGTTGTAGTTTTTGAGATAAATACATTTGAAATTTTAAATTTGTGCACATGTTTTTGTTGTAATACACAAACTTGTTTTGAATTTTTGCGGAAAAAGCGATTTTTGTTTCAATTTTCATAAAATGAACATTGTAGGTATTTTTTATAGCTAAATAAGACGAAAAAAATGACATTCAAATTATCCGATTTGAAAATTGTTTTGAGTTATTGAAACGAAATTCCTAATTCATGTTTTCGTTCAATAACCCAACAAAATTTTCAAATTGGATAATTTTAGTGTCATTTTGTTCGTCTCATTTACTAAAAATCTAGATTTTTTGCGTTTTTTGTCACGGATTTTGACCAATACTTGTTTATATTTGTTATTTATAAAGAAGTTTATCGAGAACTGCTGAAGAAGAACCTGCTGCTTTATTGGAAACAAAACCGAGCCCTGTTCGACGAATTCTAGCAAGACAACGACCCCAAGCACACTTCGAAGCTAATGAAACACTGGTTTCGACACCCAAGGGTCAACATTCCGGTGATGAAATGGCCCAACCAGAGCCCAGACCTTAACCCGATCGAGCATCTGTGGGGACCTTGAAACGCCGAGTCAGTGGGAAGAAATTTAAAAACAAGAATGAGATGTTTCAGGAGCTACAAGAAGAATGGAACCGCATCCCCGTGGATACCCTCGGAGAGTTTGTAGAGTCGATGCCACTAAGAATGAAAGTCGTTATCCAAGCGAAAGGCTACCCAACTAAATATTAAACGTTGTTCTTTTTATTTATTGCATTTGTTGTTAATTGGTGAAATTTCGTAAATAAAGTCAGTTTTTTGTGATTTTTTGGTCTTGGGGCAAGACTTTTATCCGGTACTGTACAACGATTCAGAACATGCCGTACAAAGAAAATAATGCTCCATTTTTCATGAACTTTCCGAATTTCAACAAAAATGGCAACCTTTTTCCCATTAGACTAGTCCTTTAACTCTATTGTTTTAGAGAGGGAAGAAATAATGAAAAAGCACAAAACGAATATATATTATTCTGTGTTGACGTTTTCTGATGAATGGCTTGATAGAAAATCAGTTCAGTAAGCAATAGGCTGTTTGAAATGTTTTTGATGTTTCTACAGAGTGTCTAAAAGAGGGGGTCTGGGCGATCTTTTGATAATTTTATACCAATTTTTTTCTAAAAACCACTTCTAGGGGAATTTTATGAGGGGAATCGATTGGGCGCATTCCTGAAGCTTGAAAATTCCTTGGCCCTGACCAAGGGGATAAAGGTATGTATTGAAGCGAAAAGGAAAGGAAGAAATTTACTATACGGATTTGGCGGGAGAATCCCTGCGTGGTCGTTACGAATAAATTTATTCGTAACAATCACACTGGGATTTCCGTAAAGTAAATCCCTTCCTAGTGCCAAAAAATTGGTTTTTCATTGAAAAACCGACTATCCAGGGGTTTTTCAGTGAGAGAAATTGATTACACACATTTTCGAATTATGAAAATGATTACTTCACTCAGATTCAGACAGTATCTTACCCAGGAGAGGGGAAAGAGGTTATTACCACCTAAAATCCCAAAATTTCATTGAAAATATAATGTTTTTCAAAAATTATTCCCCCCCCCCTTCCCCAAAATCCAAAAATTACTCCCATAAAAAATTCTTGGGTATGACACTGATTTCAGGGTCCAATCTGCATTTTAACGTTGTATACTTAAATTTTCATCAATCATCGATATCTTCCCTGAATCAGATTCAAGTAATTATTTTCACGCTTCGAAGATGAAAATACGGTTTCAAAAATTAAGGGAAGCTATACGTCACGCACTAGATATGTGGTCTGAAGTGATTGAATTAGATTTTTATGAAGTGTCGAATACAAGTGTTGAATACGCATTGATTCAATTCATATATGGAGTAAATTTCACATATTCCTCATCTGGTTAGAAAATTTATTGACAATAATTTCTAGGAAGAAATGCCGACGAATGAGGATTGTTCCAATTTGGAAAAAAACGGTTCTTACACGGCTTTCAAAATTTTATTTAACGGTGATGTTAAATGGGCATATCTAGATCCAGAAAAATTAATGCAAATCTCAGGGTAAACTTCGATTATGTGGCTTACAAAAATTTCAGAAACAAAACCCGAGCATATAATACAGAGACTAACAAGGTAGAAGATATCGATATTTATGAATATCAGGATATTCTCTGGGTGGCACTCCATGAAATAGGTAATATTTTTATCTTATAAAAAAAGGGCATTGTTTCAGGGTTTGAGGGGGTAAAAAATCTTTCATTATATATAGAAATAAAGCCACTTTTATCAACAACTACAAAGCTTAGGACAGCTCAAGTTTGTGGTAATACTTTTTGGCGTACACCCGCCCCTTGAGCGAATTTTCGAGATATCGCCTCTTAAATGTTCTTTTTGATAAAATTTCCCATTGAAATATACTTCTAACTGCCCTTTGATTTGGATTTAAACTATAGTCAAATCTCTATTTTACGACCCCTCTGGAGGGGAATCGATTTTGGACATGTTCAAAATATTTTCGATAAATTTCAAAAAAATTTCACAATTTGTCGAAAATATTTTGAACAAGTTCAAAAAGGGGTCGTATAATAGAGAGGTCGCAAAACATCGTAGAGGTTTATTTTATTAGGACATGCAATTGGACTAAACCACTTTAATCCAAGCATACCTCATGCTATTATGAATGAAAACTATATAAAGCCTTTAATGACTGATTCTGTTTCTGTTCGCAGAGATATAAAATTTCCATATGTAGTTCCAAGATTATCGTTAGATGATATTGCAGCCGCCAGAAAATATTATGGTATGTATACATGATTCCACTAAGTCATAACACGGCGGCTAGACGTGAACGAGAAATTAAAAGTGACTCAAATTTTTTATTTATTTGATGAGTTATGAACAAAAAATAGAAAAAACTTTGGTGCATCCCTATGAACCCCCTACCATGCTAATTTTTTCATATGTTGTTGTCCAGAGTATATGCCAACATTTATGAAGCGATTTTGAGCGAAACGTCGTTCTCGCCGAGATATGGAGCAAAAATCATATTTTAGAATACCTTCATTGCTAAGACCATATCTCAAAAGTTAAAACTTTTGTTTCATATTCTTGATGTCATTAAACAGCTGGAATCATAAGCTTTATTTTATCTACAGGATGTGTCAAAATAAATTCAACATCTGTACGGCGGCCATTTTCTGGTGTTGATGAAATTTGGCACGTTTTCGCAAAGCCATGCTTGGGTCTCCTTGGTCTTGTGGCTTGGGGCCAAATCTTGTTGAAAAGTCCACTCTTCTTCGTACTCTTCTGCCTCGTTGTCTCATCCAAAAGGCCTAAATAAAAAATAAAGCTGATGATTCCAGCTTTCTAATGACATCAGAATATGAAACAAAAAATTTAAATTTTGGAGATATGACCTTATCAATGAATGTATGCTCAAATTTTTTTGCCCCATATCTCGGCGAAAACGACGTTTCACGCAAAATCACTATACTTTATTTTTTTAGGTCTATATCAGAGCTAACAGATTTCAAAATAACATTTGAATCAGTTTAGCTTTTCGGAGGTAGTCGACTTTGAAGATAGGGTATTTTAGCCAAAACATAGACTTCTGGTAGGAAGTCATGAGATGCACAAAAGTTTTTTCGATTTTTTGTCCATAACTCATCAAAATAACACTTTTCTCAAAACCAACAAATTAGAGGAACTTTCATTTTCTCGTACATTTTTCTTAGAACGTGTAATGCTACTGTGTAAAATCCTTAATTTTCGAACCAAGAACAAAAAACTTCAAGTGCATACGAGCGGGAATGTGCGAAGATTTACATAAAGACTTAAAAGATGGTCATGATTACCGTGGAAAAGAAAAAGTATGTAAGAAAGAAGAAGAATTGGGTAAGAAAGAAAAAGAATTGCTCGCGAAAGAAGCAAAATTGGATAAGAGAGAAAAAGAATTGAATGAAAGAGAAGTATCAGGTATGCAGGAAAAATTATTTTTTATAAAGTTCTAAAAACTAGATAGAGGCCGGCTTGAATTGCTTTTTTGGTAAAGCAATTCAATTTTTTGCGCTACCTTAAAACTGTCCATTTTGTTTTGATATTTCTTTTGGGGGGTATAGCGTTTGATTTAGCGATAGGGAGACACGGCGCACCCAAATGCCGAAAAGATGCAGGCAAAGATCAAATTTAAAAAAAAGTCTCGTCAATTGACTCAGCTTTCCGAGCGCTTAAAAACGAGTAGTACATCATGGGGCTTTGTTTTTGACCCATAGCCAGTTGGCTAACGTGCTCGGCCTTCACTCACGCTCTTCGAAAATTTGGAAAAATCGCAATTTTAGATTTTTTGAGATTGTCCAATTTTTTCAAAAGTTTTCATGGAAAAATAATTGCGCCATCGTGTTTCCCGCATAAAAATGTAGATTGCAAAAATTTCTATGAATTTTGCCTACAAAATAACAAATGAAATTTGGGCACGAGATCAAACCTGCGTCCTATGAGTGAAGAACGAGCATGCTAGCCACTCGGACATGGATCAAAATACCAAGCAGAGATGCGCCCTTGGTGCGGACAACAGACGGAAATGCGATATATAACGGCAATACGGACAAATCATGGGACGGACAAGGCTTGTTTGCGGTCAAGACGGGACGGAAAAGTATTATCCAAATCAAGACGGACATCGAGTGGGGTGGTAACCACAACTTGAGGAAATGAGATTTTTTCAAAAAATGCAATTTTTTCGGGTTTCCTTAGCGCCCCAAGAATTGCGTAAGAAAAGAATAGAAATGGGTAGGAAAGAAAGTGGGGTTTGGTAATCTTCCAACCCCATCTGATGGCTTTCAAGCCTCCATCAAAGCATAGGTGGTTAATCTGATTTTCAGGAATTTTAAACTTATTTGGAGCCTTTCTGGCGTTATTTTCTCAAATTTTAGCGGAGAACATCACCATCTCATGCCATATTAGTGATGATGCTAACCTTACACATCCGAATCTTGGTATATCACTTGGCATGCAAGGAGATCTAATTGAATGTTCTAATTATTTGAGTGCGTGCCATGTAAATAATTCAAATTTGGAGAAATCCCGCAGTCAAATCGAGTGTGTTACAAACGTGGGAATAACTGTAAGTATGGTTCAAAAAAATCTACCAGAACTTTTGAGATACTTATAGTATTTTCTCTAAGACCTGGATTGTTTCAACTCCTCCAAGGAGGTCGTTATTTTTTCCTGTTTCAAAAAAACAACCCAAAATAATTTATTCCCCAGCTCACTCGGGAAAAAGTTGCTATACATTACTCCAATCATTCCATCTTTTTCATACGAAGTTATTATTATCCTCATTTTAGATCAATTGCACCTATACCGATTTTTGGGTAAGAGTTTTTCATTGTGGTCCTGAATTCAATTCTTCTTGTGAAATGATGACAATTAGTTGTCCCAAAGAAGAATTAGTTATGACCACTGCTAAGGGAGAAGACCTAATGCTCTTGGTCTCGACCAATAAAACTATTTATCAATATGATCTGTCTACAAACCAAAAGTTGAAATTAGTCGACAATCTTAGTTTTGTTAGAGCTTTGGATTATTGGTTCAAGGGTTCGGTAGGTTATGACCACTTCTAAGGGATTTCAGACTTTCCGACTACGAATATCGCGCCTAAATATAGTCCATTGGAACCAAACTTGAATCTGAGCACGACTGAAAATTGCTGACTGTCGATACAGACAGAGAGGAGAGACGCCATGCCATCCTTTTCTTATTAATTTTTGGTTTTGAGACGCGTGCCCTCGGTGCCCTTCGTAGCTAAGATTCTGCCTATAACAGGGTGATTAAAAAAATAGAAATTTGTGATTTTCACACGAATTTGAGATCAGGTGCGAAAAAAAAGAATGGTATCACCCCCACCCACCCCAGGATGGTACCACATTTTCGCTTCCTGTTTGAGACCCGAAAATATTTTCTATAAAAGTTTTAAAAAATTGAATTATTTTAAGAAATTAATCTGGTCAAATAGCGCGATCGACACGTGTAACTTGACTAAAAATTTACAATTTCCAAAAATGATTGCTTGTGATGATGATGGCACTCACGCTGCTCTAGTTGGACATAACGTTTCTTTGACTGGTTTAGCTGTTGACTGGGTTCATGGACTACTGTTTTGGACCGATTGGGGATTGAAAACGGTGAGCCTAAACTAGAACAACATTTATTTGTACTCAGCTTTCCAATGTTCGTTAAAAATAAGGTTATTCAGTATCACCGGTGCCAAATTTGGGAGGGAGTTTTACGGTGGACCAAAATGGAAAAAAAGATCTTGAACGCTATAACTCCACGGCACCTTTTAGGGGTCTGTATATTATACATATTTTTACAGATCAATGTTATGAACTTGAACACTAAACAGCGCAAAGTTCTCTTCAACGAAGACATTGATTCACCTGGAGCCATAGCCGTCGACCCATCAAAAGGCCTAATCTTCTGGACAGATTGGAAAAAGGAAACAATCGAGCGATCTTCAATGGATGGAAATGATCGCATGGTATAGTCTGATTCATAGGTCGGAAAAGTGGGGAGGGGGGAGGGTACCCCAATGACGTGGTCCCCCCACCACCTCCACTCTTTTTTTTAGTCTTCTGACACCCAATTTTTATGGACCACCTCATATGTTCGGCGGGGTCTATGCGTGGTCACCCTCAATTTTGGGCCATTAGTGCGTGGTCCCTCCTTTAAATTTAGGCTCGTGCGTAGTGGGTCAGGGGGAGGCTCCCCCCTTGCCGACCTATGGTCTGATTCATGTTTCCCTTGTTAGAGAAGTCGACAGTAGCAGACTGAAAAGTACACATTTTAGACAATAGTTAATTCCAGTTCGTCAACTGGCATAGCATTGGATATCTTCAATGAACGAGTTTATTGGGCAGATAGAAACACGAATACTATTGCTTCGATTGATTATAATGAAAATGATCGGAGGACTATTTTGCGCTCTAGTACACATATAAAGTATCCATTTAGTTTGGCTATATTTGAGGATAAGTTGTATTGGGCTGATGTGTATCAGAAGGGCGTTTTTGTTATGAATAAGTTCAATGGCACAGAAGTTAGACAGGTAAAATTGTTCTTTTTCGCAAAAATGGAAGTCTCTTATGGGGCATAGATACTGGGATTCCTCTAATTCGTTTGAATTTTGCTTGTGACCTATGGATAAAGGCCGAGCACATTAGCCAATCGGTCATGAGTCAACCTCCTGAAATTAATCTAATGATATGGTATTCGTCTTGAAGCGCTCGGAGGGTTGAGTTGAGTGACAAAAATTGTTTCATTTTGACCCTTGCCTGCACATTTACGGAATTGTGGTGCGGCTTGAGAGCCATAGCTTGTGGCTAAGGTAGGGAAAACATTTTTGAATCCTGTACTTTTGTCAAAAAACAAATATTTTCGATTTCTCATTTTAGCTAATTAATGACGTATTGGAACCGCGTATAGTTCGAGTCTACCATAATGCTGTTCAACCAGAGCTTCCAAATAAGTGTGATAAGCATGCTTGCGGCGATGGCGCTATTTGCCTTCCAAAAGGCAATTCTTGTAAGGCATAATCTTTTAGCTTCTAAAATTTCATTATTTTAGTCAAAAACCGCACGGGATTACCTTATTCATGTGTTTGTGCTGATGGATACAAGACAGGAGAAGAGCCAAATACGTGTGTTTTGATTGTTTCAAATGTATTTACAACTACTGTACCTGTACCCGTTGTACCTGTACCCGCTGTACCTGTACCCGCTGTACCTGTACCCGCTGCACCTGTAACGTAAATGCATAGTACAATTGAACAAATTTCTGACAAGTACAGTACAGCTAAAATTTATAAAATTATGATTTATTAAAATAAATGAATGTTAAATTTGCTTGTTTAAATTATATTGATATAAAGTATTTGTAATACTTTAAAAAAAATGAAAATTATTTATTAACATAAACAATTCATTTAATCCACAAATATATTTTAATTTGCTCCTTATACGGTTTTGGATGGAATGAAAAATTGGTTAACTAAATAAATTTAAAATTGTAAAAATGAGATACAGGTACAGTCTAAGTACAGTACATGTATAATTGGGTGCACATAGTACAGTACAGGAACATAACATTTGAAAAATTGTTTGATAAGTACAATACAGAACAGTACAACTGTAAATTTTTTTAGATAAGTACAGTACTATTAGATAAAGGTAGTTCATGCAAGTTCCTATTTTTTGCATTTCATATAGTTGGGCTTATTTTTGTGTCTTATAAGGAAAAGAGCCTGTTTATGTTTTTCTTGAGTGATTGGATGATTTGATCATTCGAGGGAAAAAGCGAAGTTGGCTCATTCTTCTTGCCTCAAATTAAAAACATCCTGCTCCATTTTTGGATCCAATGGCGCAGAACGAGCAAAGTCCGTTTGGAAATGATAAACAGGTCCACGAAAACAACCAAAAAGCTTCGAAGCCTCAAAAACGAGGGAGCAAACTCGAAATAGGCAAAAGGGGCGGTATGCCGCATCATCTCAAGCAGGGAAAAGATCCCACAGGTTGAGATGGCTAAAAAGAAGCTCAAGACAAGCGTGCTGCAACCTGCGTTCAGGTTGCGACACGGTTGCTATAAAGGATAATTTTGGTTGGATAATTTTAGTGCCATTTGATTCATCTCATTGAGTGATTTTCGAAGAGTTGCTATAGAGTTCCAGAAGATAAGAATGCAAAAAATAACCATTTTCGGTTCAAAAACCCAAATTTTTTCTTTAACCAAGGTCAAAAGCATTTTCACGCTTTCGGGAAACCGATTGCGCGCACTCCCAAAGCGTAAAAACGTCATCTTGACCAAGTTTTCGTGAAAAATTGCCTATTTTTTCGATTTTTCATCTTTTTTCGTTGCTTTTTTCACCCATTCCCTAGAAATACGTAGACTAGAAAACGTATGCCCTAGCACTCCAAAGATACCTAATAAGTACGGTTTTGTAGATAGCGGTGGTTTTGTTGGTATTGTAAGTGCCATTGGTGCCAATAGAATTTTTAAGAAAATAGAAGGACAAGTGTGATCAACATTCTTGCGGCAATGGTTTCCTTTTGGAAGGCATATGGCACCATCGCCGCAAGAATGTTGATCACACTTGTTTTGAAGTTCTGGTTGAAAAGCACTATGTTAGACTCGAACTGTACTCGGATCTACGCCACTAATTAACTAAAAGTAAGAAATTGGAAATATTTATTTTTTTAAAAAAGGATAGGATTTAAAATGTTTTCCTCTGCATTGGCAACAAGCATGGCTTTCACGGCACATCAAAATGCCGAAAAGATGCAGGCAAGGGTCAAAATTAAAAAATTTTTGCCAATTGACTCAACTCGCCGAGCGCTTCAAAACGAACCATATCATTGGATTAATTTTAGGGGTTTGACTCATGGCCGATTGGCTAACGTACTCGGTCTTCATTCATAGGTCGCAGGTTCGATTCCGTGCCCAAAAATCATTTTTTATTTATTGTCAAAATTCATGAAAATTTTTGCATATCCACATTTTTATAGAGGGAATATAATAGCGATATTATTTTTTCATGAAAATTTTTGGGAAAATTCAAAAAATAAGTTTTTGATTTTTCCAAAAAATTTTTATGGAAAAATAATAGAACTTTGTGTTCTCATATAAAATATGGATATGAATAAATTTTCATGAATTTTGACAAGAAAAATAAAAAATGACTTTTGGGCGCGAGATAATCCCGCGCTTTATGAGTAAAGGCCGAGCACGTTACCCAATCGGACATGAGTCAAACCCCAAACACCATGATATGGTGTTCGCTTTGAAGCGCTCGGTGAGCTGAGCCAATTGGCGATTTTTTAAAACTTTGACCTTTACCTGCACCTTTTTTCTCTTTGGTGCGCCGTTCTCTTGACATGATGAAATCAAAGTGGCAAAATTCGAATGAATTAGGGAGGAGTCCAAGCATCATTGCTCCATAAGAGACCCCCATTTTTGGCCAAAAATACTATATTTGTGTCGATATCTCCCATGAAAAGGCAAAATCATCATTCTCTCTCTCTGAAGCATAGGCAAAAACTCATGGTTCTGAGAACGTAGTAAATCGATGAGGTAAGCGACAGAGTGAAAAAGAACAATTTTACCTTTCTAACTTTTTGCTATTGAACTTATTCATAACAAAAACACCGCCCTGATTATAAAAAGGTCCTGTAAGTGACGACTGGAAAAGGTTGATTGTAGATGAGGCGGTTGAAAAAAAGAGACTCCATGAACGGGAACCCATTACATGTAAACGCTAACAAATTGGATGAAGAATTGGAAATAATTACTAATCAATTAGTTGATATCTTGAATTTTAGCGATAATGAAGATAAACTTTGATAAAATTTTTGAATATTTCTGATCAAGTTTTTGATTTTACGACAAGAATTTCGATTTGCGAGTGCTTTCGCGCGTTCAAAATGTTTGCAACCGATTCTTCGCATAAAATTACCCCTAAAAATGATATTGTTGGGGTTAAAACTTATATCCCTAATTTTGACACCATTTTTCCATTTTTTGACCTCCGGAAATAAATTTTCAAATTTTTCATTGCATGCAATCGATTCCTCGCATAACCTTACCCCTAGAAAGTTACTTTCTAGGGGTTTTCTGACAGAAAAAATTTTCTTCAGACGTGCAGTCACGATTCTTACCATCCTTCCTTGCATGATTTTACCCCTATATAGAATGTTTTGGCAAAAATTTTTTTCAAAGAACAGTCTCTGATTCTTACCCCCCCCCTTTAAAGGGGGGTGTACTTTGTAGCCGCATCTCGAAAAAAATTTATTCTTACAAAAACGACCCTATTAGGGGTAAAATCATGCAAAAAATCGATTGCGCGCATCGAAAAATTCTGAAAAAATTTTCCGGGGGTCAAAAAATTGAAAAAAATGCGTCAAAATTA
>JAQGBS010003806.1:0-11044 GCA_034698545.1 Acrobeloides obliquus
CTTTTTTAGCCACATTTTTAACAAGTGTCGCGAAATATCTGTCGCGAAACATCTGTCGCAGGAACAAGTGTCGTGGTGACAAATGTCAATAAATATGTGTGCAGAAACAACTGCCGAAAACAAATGTCATGAAATAGATGTCGCGTAACATGTTCGCAGAACAACGGTCTGTATGCCTTGAGAGGGGCGTTATAACGAGCGCTGACTGTACATATAAATCTTTCATGGAAAAAACTTGATTTTTTATAGACTTTCGATAACTATGGCGTCGGAATTATCCAATCCGAATATTACTCAAACATAGCATGTTCACAGCATTTGGAACAAACGATTCAAAGCCAAAATCAAACGGGCTACGTGACATTTAATCTAACTATCATAAATGCGGAAATATCTAAATGGGGCTCTCTAAGCATATCAAATGGTCAACAAATCATACAGCAATTTAATGATGACCATCACATTTCAAATCAAACCATGATTTTTAACGGCACCAATGCATATATACGGTATGATCAAGGAAGTGAATGCACAAGAGGATTGTTAATACGTTATGAAGCAAGACGCTTTCCATTTCCTATAACAGACGATCAAGATCAAGCATTCAAAAAATCTCTTTTCTGGATAATCTTGAGCTCAAGTTTAATTGTAGTTTTGGTCATACTTGTATTTTTGATCATACTATGTTGTTATTGTTATAAAGAGCGCAAGAAAAGAGAGAGGCTTGATTTTATTATAGACATCCTGAAAAATCAAAAACCACTTTCCCCTGATGAAATTCTAGAGCTGAAAGAAAAACGAGACGAATTCACAATCTCCAAAAAGAGGCTAAAAATCTATCATGAATTCCCATTAGGAAATGGCGCAAGTTCGAGTGTCTATGTCGGTTTTCTTTATGGTCAGTCTCCTTTAACTATTGTCACAGGGCTACTGGAAACGAGAAGATTTCAAGATTGTAAAGTGGCGGTTAAGGTACCCACAAGTTTTGGGAGCGATGAGACGGAGCAGCTATTTCGAGAAATTAATTCAATGAAAAAAATTGGGTACAATGAGCAAGTTATTTGTATGTTGGGGATATGCTTTTTGGATGAGAAACCGATGATTGCTTTCGAGTTGGCAAATAAAGATTTGTTGAGCTATGTGAAAACGTTTCGACAGACTCTGGATACACCATATTCTCCATTTAAGATTTTCTTCTCGATTCTTTGGCAAGTTGCAAGTGGTAAGGGGTCATTCAACTATTATAAAATCATGTTATATCTTTTTAGGTATGCAATTTATTGCTTCCAAACATATCGTTCACCGAGATCTGGCTGCTCGAAACATTTTATTAACAGACAGTTTCAATGCTAAAATTTCTGATTTTGGCCTATCTTTTTGCACTGATGACAAAAACGAAGATTTATTTTCTCTTCCCAAAAAGTTACCCATCAAATGGCTGAGCATTGAAGCGCTCACACGCAAAATTTTCTCAGAAAAATCGGATGTTTGGGCATTTGGCGTGTTGATGTATGAAGTCTTCAGTTTTGGAGAAGTACCGTATAAAAATGTGATATTCGATAAACTGATTGAATTTTTACGTTCTGGTCAAAGAATAGGATGTCCAGAAGCTGCTAACAGAGAAACTTATGAGATTATGTTAAGCTGTTGGGAAGAAAACCCAGAGAATAGGCCTAACTTTGAAAAATTGGCGGCTAAAATTCATAAAATTCTTGAAAATGCTACACAGGCATATGGGTATTTGGCTTATGGCGACGAAAACGGTGATGAAAATAATTAATTTTTTATGTAAATGTTTATAAATAAATTTTTGTAAAGAAAGTGCGTTCATTATATGTATAACGAGGCAAGAATTGTCCTAGTGCTCAAACATGGATATGTCAAAGGAGACTGACTTACCGTAAAACTTCTAATAGAACCCCATGTAAACGTAAAAATTTTCTTAAAAATGGAGTTTAAATCAGATTTCTTCGAGCGAGCACTTTTTGGATAGCCCTGAGGATAGGGAATATGTTGTATAAAGAATTATTAAAAAATATTTTATTTTCGTCGAGATATGGCCTTTTGAATTTTTTTTAACTTAAAAAATTTTAAGCCTTACATTCAAAAATCCATCAAAAATCAAAATTAAGTCGATTTTCTTCAAGCGACCACTTTTTGGATAGCTAAATGTATGAGGAACATTATGTAAAAGAAATTATTGACAGTGACTTCGATTTGACGGAGATATGATTTTTTGAAAAAAATGTCATTTTTTCAACTTTTTCAAATTCAAAGTGCCATAACTCAGCGAAAACAAAAGATTTTTCAATAATTTTTTTATAGAACGTTCCTTTCTACAGTAGCTATCCAAAAAGTGCTCGCTCAAAGAAATTCGATTTAAACTCGATTTTTAAAAAAGCAATCATTAACACCTTCTAATAGAGTTCCATATGGTTCTATTAGAAGTTTTACGGTATATGAAAATTTAGTCAATTGCGTTGAAAAATAGTAATGGGAACAATTAAAATTTGTACATACTTTTCATGGCCTTATAAGTAAATTTTATTCGAAATTTATATAAATTAAAAATCTAGTCAAATCTATCACTTGTTTAAAAAGAATTTATATTTCATTCGTATTCACATACGCATCTTCTTGATGTGGTTTGATATTCGAATAAAAGTCAAGCATAAAATCTCTGACTTGGTCCTTATTTGATTCACCTTCCATATGACAATTAGGGCATAAAAATTCTGGCGGGAATTGATTTTTTACAAATTGGGGATCTTCTGTAAATTTATTTCCTTCACCATGAAGTCTCTTATTGACACGATTATGCGCTTGCCATAAGTACATAAAAATGTCTTCTTTGGTATTTACCTAAAAGAGGCCATGTTTTCGCTGCAGTAAAAAATCTTTTTTAGGGACATAATCATACAATCGACTCTCGCTAAGCCGCCACCTTGGGTCCGGTCATCGGGGTAGCAGCTTAGCGAGAGTCGACTGTATTAAAATTTTACATTTCTTTCATCCATAGGTAGCTCATTGTCTAAGGTTGTCATGTTCATAAAATGTTTTCTACATGGTGAACACCAAAGATAAGATCGAACCCATCCTTGGATAGCTTGAAGGGGTTGAAGAGGGTTGAAATTTTCGTCTAAATTTTTAGAATACAAGACAGAAACTAAGAGGGGAGTAAAAAACCTTTTATAGCATCCATATAGGTATAGACAGTCAAAGTGTGAAAAGTTGTCCATAGACCACAGCTATATCCACGGAATAGAGGGGTACTTCCTTTGCAATGTTGCCAAGATGAGTTGATAGGGAAGGGGAAACCATGATCGTACTAAATTTATTATTTTGCTCAGAAAATTACTATTTTTGATTAAAATTAGCAATTTTAGCTGAAGATAGTGATTTAAAAAAATGTCTACGGAGGTTCTATTCGCTGGAAACTGATTTGATCGCAGTGGCTTGAGCCGAGAAAATGTCAAAAGTATTGCTGAAGTTACAAAAAGTGACAAACTTTGTCGCCGGAAAGAAATATTTGAATTTTGAGCTCGATATCATTTATTCGTAGTGACAAATTTGTCACCACGAATAAATTATATCATACTTAATAATTCGCATATTTCCGGTGACAAGGTTTGTCACTTTTTCTAACTTGAGCATCACTAGTCGTAACATGACATATGCGGTTGGATCATTATCGAGCTAATAAAAAACTAGTGCTTCGATGTTAAAGTATTAGCTATGTGCGATACATTTGCTTGACGTAGGATTGTACACCACAGTGACCCAAAACCGATCATTTGGTAGGTGCTAAGGGCTGCCACTAAGACGTTCAAACGGCTCCAGAACGGACTTTAGTTCACTAATAACTTCACTAATTGCGTTCGGACGCGTTTGAAAACGTTCAGACTCGTTCGGAAACGTTCGGAAACATCACTAATAGGCGTCCGAACATTTCCAAACGCCTCCGAACGTTTCAGAACGTGCCCGAACGCCTATTAGTAATGTGTCCGAACATCACTAATAGGCATTAGTGATAAATTAGCGAAGTCAAAACTTTCCAAACGAATTAGTGGCAGTTCTAAGCAAATCGGTATTGAGCTTAAGAAAACATATGGACAACAAGTTATGTCAAGAACAAGAATCTATGACTGGATAGCGCGATATGTTGGTGGATCAGAATAAATACACGATCGTCACACCGCTGACAGTGTGGCTCTAACTCCTACCTTTTTCTCTCTTACTCTCTACTTATTTTTGGTACAAACCTCAAGTTTTTCAAACGTTTCTCTCCATTCCGGAACTGAAATATTTCCAGATTTTTGATCAAGTAGTTCTTTTAACTTTCCAAACATTTGTTTTGCCTTTTCACTCCTCTCAAGGCTCTAAAAAATTGATCATCCTATCAAAATTAAAATTTTATATATCTTACTGTTGGATTTTCTGATCGTCTGGCACGCAGCTTATTGAATCGACCGGTGCTTGTTTTTGTTGGGAAATGCTAAAATAAACATTGTTAGATTTTATCTAGGCCTATCAAACCTCGGCTAAAAGGTTGACAAAATTGTGTAGGTCTGTAAAATTTTGGCCTTGGATGAAGTCACATTTTCTTATTATGTCGCCGAGTAGAGCAGAGTACAGTGATTTAAGAATGTCTGTTTCGGAGACGTAAAACATTTGTTTGCATCTAAATAGAATTAACTTTGTAGTTCAGTGGTAGAGCACTGAGTCGGTATTCAGGTCGCGGGTTTGGGTTCCGCCTAAGCCACGAAAATTTTGTCTAGGCATCGGAGCTGTTGCGGGCAATATCATCCAGCTTACATCGAAAGGAAAATCTCTCCTTTTGACCACTTAACTCACTTTTCTGGCTCTGTTGTACAGTTAACAATTTCAATCTTTTCTGTTGTTGTGATAACTTTTTGTGTCGTTGAAACCAAATCTGCTGGTACAGCTCTACTCAAAATTTCTTGAAGCGTAGTTTCATTATCATATCTACAATTTTTATGATTACTGTTTTCGACAAAGGGTGAGGGAAAAATAGAAAAAATGCACCAAACGAAATTTTATTGTCAAGTGTCTAAAATTCTGATGAAGAAGGTTCGATACCTGACCCGGGTCAAAGTTTTTTGCATTTTCATATCGAAAAATTCATGAAAATGCAAAAATTTTTATTTGAGCCTGAGATCGATCTCGATGCTCAGAATCAAAGTCCTTCATCCTAACCACTTGACCATGAAAGTTGCATTTGATCCACTTTTTACCCTTCCTGCAACTTACGGTGCCATAAAAACAGGCTTATCCTCTCCTTTTTTATACATGACTACATAAGGATATTCATTAATTTCAAGATTTTTTAAAAGCGGTGACGAGTCTTGAGCTCTTTTTACGTCGACTTGGTTTTTATACGGGTATAGGTCCATCATAAGCTAGAAAAAATTTCAAAATTTTGACAAAAAATTTCAATCATTACTTGTGTAGCATCAGTGTCATTTTGTTCAAAAACTATGACGGAAAAGTTAGCTGAATCGATATCAGTCCATAAATCATTAGCTTGACTAAAAATGAAAATTTTTTAAAGGGGACATTAAGTGAAGCCAGAGAACAAAAATGGGACTGGCTCGCGGGCCTGACAGAATTGGCGGGGTAGATAGGCTAAGGTGATTGAAAAATTAAACCTGTTTCATGGCGAGATTTCAAAAAGTAGGAAATACAAATTTGGCGTTATTTTTTGTTGAAAAATTTTTGCGTGAGCCAAAAACGGTGCAGGTTCTATTCTCGGTCCTGACCAATATTTTTTGGGCACCAAAAAATTTTTCAACAAAAAAATAACGTCGTATTCCCCACATAGAAACCCCCTAAGGCATTATTTATACTTTCATCGTGTCGCGACGCGTCGTACGACCGAATTATAAACGCTGTCGTACGACGTCGGGCGACGCGTTGTACGACACAAAAATGCACTGCCGTGTCGCGGCACGACAGAACTGTAAATCCCGCCTAAGGCGCAAAAAGGTGCAAACAAGGGTCAAAATTTAAAACAATTTCGCCACTCGACCCAGCTCGTCGAGCACTTCAAAACGAGTACCATATCATAGAGTATTAGAGGTTTGACCCATGGCCGTTTGGCTAACGTGCTCGACTTTTACTCATAGGGCGCGGGTTCGATCCTGTACCAAAAAATCATTTTTTAAATTTTGCTGTCAAAATTCCTGAAAATTTTTGCATATCCACATTGTTATTAGGAGAACAGAATGGCGCTAAAAAATTTTTGGAAAAATCTCAAAAAGATTTAAAACATTTTTCCAAAAGTTTTCATGAAAAAATAATAGCGCCATCTTGGTCCTCGCATAAAAATATGGATATGCAAAAATTTTCACGAATTTTGACAACAAAGCAAAAAATTCGATCCTGGTGGGTTCGAACCCACGCCAATGACATGAATGCCCGGCGTTCTAGCCATTAGACCAGACGCGCTCGCTTTTTGGAATATCGCTGTGGAACAGAGTTTACCCATTTTCCTCCATATATTGAAATTTAGGCCAATCCTCATATTTATTTTGATTATAATCATTGATGACATGGCCAAGTAATTCCTCTTTAAGATCTCCTACTAAACTATGGCTATCAGCAGTAAGTTTGATTCCATCGGTGTAATTGCGAGTGTTTCTTGGGAAATACTAAAATTCAAGTTTTCGTTTTAATACTAAATTTTTCAAAAATTTTATACTTTCATAGTAGGAATCGTCTGAATGCCATTGGCACAACAAACTTCAGTATTAAAACTATCTGCACAATTTATGGCGGCTACTTTGATCACAGAGCCCCATCCTTGGATTTGTCTAGCGAATTCTTTATATGTTGGCATAAAGTTTCGGCAATAGCCGCACCTAAATGTGGATTCAGTATAATAAAAACCACGATTTTTCTTTTTTCTTTCTCTGATCCTGATTCAGGAAAAAGGTAGATGTATTGAAGCGAAAATGAAGTACAATTCAAATTTTCTTAAGAAAAACGGTTGCCTATAGGTTTTTCTATGAGGGGGAATAGATTGTATAAAAAAATGATTGCATGACCCTGATTCAGGAAATAAGAATTTTTGAACCTTTTCAGGGGTATAACCCTCGCACGGCGGTTTTTGTGTGTGCTAAGATTAGAGGAAATTCATATTTTTAAAAACCAGTCATGCCATTCGACTCAAAGCCTTGTGGTAGTGCCTTGCCATACGAACAACGCTGAGTTTTTTGTGGTTGGCTCAAAGTCAAGAATTATAGAGTTAGATCCTTCAAGTGCAATAGTGTTTTTAATGACTGTGAACACTTATAAGTATCGGCATCCTTTTTTGCCATCAGAACATAAGAACTAGATATGGCGAACTCTTTGATGAGGACACTTATGATAAATAACCGTAAGAAGATATTAGAAACCACCTTAAGTATCAAAATTTATGCATGTTCAAAGTTGTTCAAATCTTAAACATGCCGTCTTCGCTCCTGGCATGGCGTGACTCGGTTTTAAAACTTTGAATTTCCTCCAATTTTAGCAAAAAACCTGCCGTGCTTGTAGGGACAACTTCTAGTGGTCAAAATCAAAAAATTCTTTCAGATTCGAAATCCCACATGGAAAACCCAATAATAGAAAAATTCAGACGATTTGGAAAAATTTGAGTTCTTAAATCTCTTGTGGAACCAATTTTTGAACAAAAATAAAAAATCAAAGCATTTCTTACCAATCCGCATAAAACTCCACAATAAAAGCATTTTGATTTTCTGGGTCAAAAATCGTGTCTTCAAACGTATTTGGGTCTAGCTGCAAAATTGGATCGACACCCGGGGAATAAAGTATAGGATTATTAGCTTTAGGATGGTAGTCAAACGAAGATTTTAGAGCCATAGAAAAATTGATCAATAAAAATAATCCCAAAATTAAGTAGATCAATCCCATTTTTATCCAATTTCAGACACTCTACAAACAAAAAAACGTTCAGAGCTACTACACAATAGGGGATTTTTGGTGCAAAAAATAATCATTGCATTAAAAAAATCATTTAGTGAAAAAATCATTCAGTAAAAAAATAAACAAAAATGATTAGAAATAAACAAAAATGGCACCCCCTACTAATAGTTACTAAAAATTTCGTAAAAATCAGCTCAAAATTAAGTAGATAAATAAATTCCTTGATAAAATTTTCATGCACCTTAATTTGTTTGAAAATAAGCACAACAATGAAATTTCTCAACATGACAAATTCAAAACAATAATGACAACGCATGGGGAAACAGCATCAACATTATTTAAACAAACCAACAAAATCAAGACTATTATATTCTTCGAGCCTATCCGTCAAATAATTGTTCATAGACTATAAAAAACGATTTCTTAAGAAAGAAAAATAGGTCTTAAATTTGATTGTCATGTGAATATTTATTGTTTGTGAATAAGAGAGTCTTTACAGAAGCGTTTAAAAACACTATTTTGCACTAAATTGTTCCTTATAAATACCACCGAGACCAGGTTTTAAGAGACCAGAGACAGACTAAATCAACAAATCATACTTTTAAAAAATATTTTGTAAAAAGAAAGTTTTGTTGACTCTTTTTCAATTTGTTGTGCCATATACTTACTGAATAAAAACTGATGATCTTTGGTTTAGTAAAAATTTTTGCACAAAAATGTTTCAACTTGCAAAAAATGAGCTATAGTCAATTTCGGCGAACAAGTCAAATTTTAATACACCATATAGTCCGTTTCCGCCCATAATAAGAAAAAAGTTTGCAGGCGATGGTAAAGTGAATAAGGAAACCGCCCGTCCAATCTGTCAAGCTAAAGGACCAGTCCACTTTTGAACCGATTTTTTTATTCAAAAGTGGAAAAGATAGTTCACGTTGGGTGCAACCACTTTTTGTTTTGATTTTTGATGATTTTTTTTGATTTTCGCTTCAGTATCCCCATATCCTCAAATTACTGAAAAGATGTCAAAATATTGGCATAGACACCTTCCAGAGGCTCTAGATCCTCATAGAAAAACTTTTTAAATGTTTTTTCTTTTTTTGTAATTATTAGCTCGATAGTACTACTTATCGCAACCTTTGTGCAACAAGGCATTCCCCGTGTTAAGGCAAAAGTCGATTCTTATACAAATTGGCTTTTAAACCGTAAAAAATATCCCCTCTCCCTTCTTAATGGAGCAGCTATCGTCATTGAGATGCCCATGAAACAAATAACTTGATAAAAAGTCCTGCTGAACAGACTAGTTGAGTAAGACGCTAGTATAAATGAATAAGTAAAATGGCGCCTGATAAGCTGAGTCAAAATTAACTGAGTCAATTCTAAGCTGAGTGAATTTTATGAAGGAGAGATTTAAAATTTTTTTTAAATTCAATTTTCAAGGAAAATTGCCTAAAATTGATTTTTCTTTAATGGAATTTTTGGTTTAGAATTTTTTGACTTAAAGTTTTGACTCAGCTTTGACTCGATTTTGACTCAGTTTAGAATTGACTCAGTTTACAGGGCGCCAGTAAAATAGCCAATCTCTTTTGTCTAAACCTTTTTATAGTGACATTTGTTAGCTTTTAGTTCTTTTTTTATTTGGGGTAAATAAAGTCTTTAAAGTTGAATAAACAAAACTTATATTAGAACTACGTAAGAAGCGCATAGATAGTGTAAACTATATAAAGTTTGACGTGATTAGATTGCGATTTCCCGTTTAAAAGTAATGACTAATATGTATTTTGAAATTACATGAAATGAAGATGAATGTAAATAAAGCTATTGACACAATGATTACCTGCTGCGGATTAAATAAACGATACGAAAATGATTATAAAATTACCGGTATGTAAATTTAAATTACATTAAAAGGAAAAAATATAACAATTTATTATTTTGAAATATGCAAATATAAAAATAGCATATTTTATTGAAACAAAACAAAAACAATGAGATTTTTAAACAAATTAATCAAAATGGCTACCATTGGCTTGGGTACCACGGTGGACCAAACTGGGCCCAAAATGAAAACTCTTTAAAAACATTAAAATCAGATTTTATATTGTGTGAAACTTCGTTTTTAGTCAATATTAATACGTTTCCGATTTGTGACAATTTAAAAAATTTTTTTTATGGAATTGAGAGTCGAACACCGCTCCATTGTTGTGATCGGGCGCCTGCTTAGCCATTGCACTACAGAGGTTAATATGCGAATCAAACAAAGTTCGACCTATTTACAAAGGGTAAAACTTACTAATGCGAATAACTTTTTATGGTATCCTCCATTTTTTGAGATCTTGGGCTCAAAATGTGCGCAACAATCTAGGCAAAACTTTGTATAGAGAGTTCTGTCGTTTTTCGACAAAATAAAAAAATTTTCCTTTTGGAATTGTCAAAAAAGCTGCCTTTTTCAGTTTTTTTTACTTAAAATTTTTTTCGATTGTTAAAAAGGAAAACTCTCTATACGAAGTTTTGCCTAGATTGTTGCGCACATTTTGAACCCAAGATCTCAAAAAATGGAGGATACCATAAAAAGTTATTCGCCTTTAAAGCCAAAAAAGTCGTAGAAAATGATTTTTATAATACAGAAAAGGGCTTTTTTTAATTTCCTTTATAATGTCACATAAGGGGTTGGGTATAAAAGAGGCTCCAAAGTCACATACGGGGTCCCTCGGTAATCCGAGATTAATTGTACTATGTTATAAGGGAATAAACGTTTTATAATAATTAAGTTTTATACATTATAACCCCAGAGGCCACCAGCTATCAGAGGCCGTTTTCCAGTGACAAAAATCTGGCAACCCTATTTATGGACGACCCCTTTATAATTTTATTCATTTGTTATTTTTTAATAAAAAGTTAATCCATATAGTTTTATTTATAATTAAAATCTTGAAAATTCGTGTGAAAATGTTTAGCTATAACCGAAAATTCCCGGATTAAAAATTCCATATGCTTTGAATAGTGTCGCCTCGTACGTGTTTATCCATTTGCTTTTAACAAGAGAAGAAAAACCAATGTTTTATTATAAATCCGCAAGAGTGCTAAAAGCATTGACAAGGCT
>JAQGBS010003807.1:0-11042 GCA_034698545.1 Acrobeloides obliquus
CCCCCCCCCCCCCCCCCCCCCCCCCCCCCCCCCAAAACCACCAAAAAGTTGATTACGTAATATCTGGATGACCCCTAACTGTTTAGAATCAATTTATAGGATTTCTCTGTTCGAAGGAACAGGGAAAACCTATAATTTCACATAGTATGAAAAAAGTAAATTAAGATATGCCAAGAAATTGACAAAGGAAATCTCAATAGAGTATTTGATAAGGAAACTTCGACACTTTATGTACATACTACAAGGCCTTCAGAATTTAACAATTTCTTAGATGAGACTTATTGGTATACTTATGAAGATGCAGAATATATACAACAAAAAGTAGGCAAAATAAGAGTAGAGAAAAATACCAAAGACTCCTTCACATGAATGAAAAGGTGGGAGAAGTGAACTCTTATATGGTTTTACCGTTAAAAATATAGAAAAAAATACATAAGAGTTATTTTCAATAGGGTTTAGATATTTTTGACCACAACTGTATATGCAGTGTCGTAGCTAGGAAGCACCGAGGGGGGGGGGGGTCCCCAGAATCCGAAAAATGAATAAATTTTCCTAATGGTCCCCCTTATGTTTTTGCACAAATTTTTTGAAAAAAGTTTTTCACCAAAATTTCGTTTTTGTCAATAAAAATGCCTATTTTTTCAATTTTTACACTAAAGAATGTCATTTGTTCATCAAAAATCGTCAAAATTTCTCTTTTTTGCTCACAAATGCGATTTTTTTACTTTATTCTTTAAGGCCGTGCTCCCAAACCTGGAAAAAGTATTGCTTCCACCAAACCTAAAAGACTCGTGTCCCCCCCCCCAACCTAAATCTTAGCTACGACCCTATGTATATTTGTAGATAAATTTAATAAAATCCGAAAGACTTGGTGGAGTTTTTATATGGAATCTTGCTTTTGATGATTACGAAGGAAAATGCAATCATACTACTAGCACAAAATTCCCTCTAACTTCGTTTATTTATGAAAAATTACAAGAGAAGAATGCTTCAGAGGTAAAATTTAAGTGTGTAATAAATCCCAATGGATTTTTAGCCTATTATTAATGAAACACTCTTGTGCACTGGAAAAGGAAAAACTATACAAAGTAAGCGAAATATCTTAGTTATTAGCCCAATTCCGCGCCTATCGGCGCGGAATCGGGCCTTTACAAAATACATTTCAACAAACAACAGCATAACACAAATCATACAAACGTTGTCGTATTGCAAAACAATGTACATAGCTTTCATTTTGGTATTCAACATCAATGTTTTTAGTCGTTCTCGCACCCCCTCTCCACCTTAACAAAATGTTAGAAATTTAATTTTTGTATGAAAATACAAAGCTTTAGTCCCTCTAACATATGCAAAAAACTGTATATAAAAATTATTTAACAGTTGCGAGATATTTGACTTTGAAGTTGATAGTCAAAAAATGAGGCAAAAACAAAGTGATGCACCCGGGAATCGAACCCTCATCCTTCTGGCTGCTAGTCTAACCACTACACCATGTGGTCGATTTTCTTCACCTTACTACTACACCATGTGGTGATGGTGTAGTGGTTAGCGTGTTAGACTAGCAGCCAGAAGGTCGAGGGTTCGATTCCCGGATGCATCACTTCGTTTTTGCTTTATTTCTTGACTATCAACTTCAAAGTCAAATATCTCGCCACTGTTAAATAATTTTTATATACGGTTTTTTGCATGTGTTAGAGGGAGTAAAGCTCTGTATTTTCATACAAAAATTAATTTTTAACATTTTGTTAAGGTGAAGAAAATCGACTTTGAAAACTTCAAAGTAATTTTTGACAATGTTACGATCAACGGATTTTGAAAATTTTTATCAGAATTATACCTAAAAGACTGCATCAAAAAATACCTTAATTTCGCCGAGATATGAATTTTTTACGTTTTTCACAGACTCCAGCCTGGTTTTGAAGGTTAAAAAATATCTTAAAATTGCCAATTTAGATGAGCACTGCTCTAAAGGATGGCATTATTTCAATTTGACTAACAGTTGTTATCTTGTAAGTTATATTATTAGAAAATTTTAAAACGAATATATTTAAAAAAAATAGGTAGGACGACTCATGAGTGCGAATGTCGCTAGTCGGGAATGCGAAGTTATGCATTCTGAACTTGTTTCTATTAACGATGAACAGGAACAAACTTTTCTTTCAAGTATATTATTTTAAAAGTTATTCATTATGAAAATGAGCTATAAAAATACCACTATGAGATATAGAAGGTTATCAAGTTTTTGCTATAGGGATAATTTTTCATTTTTAAATTCTTGTGGGGATCGATTCCACGGCTGAAAAATTCTTATGCGGCATGAAAATTGCCGATTTTCTCTCAAATAAATAAGTTAGAGCCATTTATTTTTATCCACTATTCCTAAAATGAGCTTAATATGTAAATCATCTTTAGCTCTTATAAACAATACGCTCGAAAATGGCACCTGGATTGGTTTAGTGACTTATGGCAATCCAAAAGAAAAAAGCAAATACACTTGGATAGATTCAACTAAACTTAACTATACCAATTGGTCTCCTAACCAACCAACTGGAGATAGCCTTTCAACTTATGTCTTTATGGATGAGTCTCGAGGAAACACGTGGACCAATAATCATTGTCTTGATACTCTAGGTTCTTATATTTGCGAAAGGAGGCTACCATTGAAAAAAGCACTTGGAGAAAAAGATAGCAACTGTCCTGCTATTGGATATCACTTTGCCGACGAAACTATAAAATGTCATGCTGTAGGTTTATAGTTTTTTTCAATGTAAAAACCGGAAAAAGTGGCTCAGCGATTCACTTCACTATTTTTTTGATTTCGGGGGGACGGATAGGGCGCCGCACACAGGATGTAAATACGGGACTGTCAGAGCACTACCATGTAATAAGGGGTCACGATTCGCGCGACCTCCCCCCAGTGACGTAGGGAGAAGGGTTGGCTGGGGAGGGAAGAGAGGAATTCCCTAAAAAAGCCGTTTTTTCCAAAAATCATAAAGGGTAACATATAGGCTAAAAAACATAACTATATTCCCAAAAACATAATGGGTACTATATATGCAGGGATTTTTTAAAATTTTGGCCCACTAGGAACGCCTACCCTCCCCTGTCACCCCTTGCCTATGCCATTGGGAACAGAGTTGTTTTTCTAAAAATCATAAAAGGACTCTTATATGTATGGATTTTTTTAATTTCGGCCCACTAGGGAGCACCTGCCCTCCTATCCCCTTGCCTACGCCACTACCCCTTTCTCTGCGCTATCCTCCTCCGGACCCCTGCACTATTCGCTACCACTAGGTATTCGTACGAATACCCTAAAAACCCATCCTGCATATGTGACCACCATAATATAACGGTCCAATGTTCTTCCAGTTAGTTTTGGCGCCATAGGCATTAAAAAGTGTACAGTTCCCTTTTTGAAGATTTTTCATGATCCAATGATCAATCTGTAAAAAGGGGTCCTTATCGGAATTTTGGCCGGATATCAGCCGGCCAAAACATAAGCGGGTCATTATGATTTACTTATGGACTTCGGCACTCGAGGGATGAAATGATCCTGGTGCTCCATTTATTAAACCATTGCTGGATGGGGGGGGGGGAGATGGTACAAGTTAAAAACTTGTACGATTTTTTAATTGAGAGAAAAATTTTTAACCCCAGCGTGATCAAAATCTCTACTCTTTAACTACAAAATGAAGCACTTACCACTTAGATATTGCTCTTGGACTTTGTTTCCGTTTTAATTGTAATTTTATGTTTAGAATTGCGAAAAATTTGAAGATAATGGTAGATGTGTATCAAAATGCGGAGAATCTATGCGAATTTTTAATAATTATTGTTTGGAGGAATGCCCTAGTAAGTAAAATACATTTAATATTATAAACTTACAAGGAAACACCCAAACATGGAATAACAGGGATGCTTCGCAAGAAAATTACCTATCGCAAATTTTTGGTCTATGCCTATAATTAACCGAAATCATCCATTTTTTCCCGGATTTCCCAGCAATGTTCTTCATCATCATCATCCCACCAATAGCAAAATCCATCAAAAATGATTTCTCAATAAATGATACAGGATCGATCCCACCAGACACACCACATTGCTTTCTTGCAGTGCTTGTCTTTCGGAATTCCTTTCGATGTTTGATCAAGATTGACACATACCTTCTTGCACTTGAAATTTCAGAAAAAAATCCATTTTTCGTCTCCGTGACCAAATTGTGCAGGAATAGTCGCTGATCATGATCAGAGAAAACCTTCACTCGATCCTGTTTGTTCTTGTTTATGAGTTCATGAGGCACCCAGCCACACAATTTCCATACCTAAAAACAGTTATTGATTAGGCGAACTTGATGGAAACGACAAACTTTTCCAAGTTGTAGAAGATGTCGAACAATGGTTAAGTGGTCGACCCCAAACTCCTTCCAAGCATTCTGGTGGTGTAACTTTCGTCTTGCTCTACGGCCTCTAATAGTGCATCATCGTCAAGTTCTGAAGGCCTGCCTCTTCCTTCTTTGTCCTCTACATCCTTGTCGCCGGATTTGAATTGAGCAAACCAAGTTCAGACTGTACTCTCGCCGATTGTTCCTTCGCCATAATTGTTTGTGAGATCACGAAACGATTGAGCAGCAGTCCATCCTTTCTCGAAGTGATTGAACATAATATAGCGAAGCTTAATGTAATCGGGAGTACGCATATTGATAGCCTATGAAATAAACAAAACGATAAAATAAAATAAACGATAACAAAATGCCAAATAATAAAGATTTTGGAGCGCTTTTAAAAACGCTTGATAATTATGCACCAACCTAATATTTTTTAAACATCGTTGAAACTGAATGATAAAAAATTATTTAGAAAACTATAGAATTGTTGTAAGAAATAATACAACGACCAACCTTGTATGCATTAATGAAAAACAATGTTGGAAAAATTTTACGGGTAAAATCGAGGGAAGCGTATGCATAACTACCTGTAATTGGATTTGCTGGCATTGGTATTTTTTAAATTATAAAGTTGACCAACTGTTTTCCATTGAATATACAGGGTGGCGCAATCAAACCCAATCATCTCAACTCTTAAAAAAAATCAAATTTTTGACTCCTAAAATGGTTTTATGGAAAATGTCATGTCCTACAAAATTGTTTCTCATAAAATTTCGCATTGAAATGGCCCCTCTATGATGATTTTAAAAGTGAAAACAAAGATATGCTGGAACCATTCTACACTTGGGGTGTTCGGGTTTAACTGCGCTACTCTGTATATGTGCTATCAGCACTCGAATACTTAGTGAATTTTTTGGTCCAAATAAGAAGTTTTTCATGCTGATTACGAATAAGAAAAAATTATTGGAAAAAAGTCCGGCTGGAGGGCTTGGATCCCATCTTTATGTGTATCCCCTAATAAAGTTTTCGATTCAATAAAAAGTTAATCGCAGATCTTTGACAACACCTCCGATTTTTTAACATGGTATTGACACAGATCGTCCATTTCGACCCGGTTACAAGGGTTTTCGAATAATTTTTTCATATTCGTTTCAGCATAAAAAATTGTGTTATTTGGACCAAAAAATTCATTGAAGTATCCGAGTGTTAAAGAAGAGATTTAAAATTCTCCTTTTAGGATAACTCAATCGTTCACGTATTTCTTTCGAGGCGAAGCAGAACAAACAGAGTTATTGACCGTTTTCATATTTTCTTTCATAATATTAATAGCCTCTCTGTTATTTATTTCTTTAATCTTTGTTATGGTAGGTTTTTCAAGTATATGTTGCACCTGATCCCGAGAATCACTCGACTCAAAGTCGGGTACCTGATCCTGAGTTTTCGGGATCGGGTACCCGATCTTGAGTTCCCCCTGTATTTTTGTTGACTCAGGATCAGTTACCCGATCCTGAGTTCACATCGATTTTTAGGATCGGGTGCAACATATACAAATATTAAAATTTAGATATACCGCAAAAAATATCGACAACGTAGAGATTTAATGGATTATGAAAAAGATACATCTTTAATCGTCAGTTATATTGGGATAATTCCCTTAGAAAATCTAACTTATGCTAAAGGAGCAAGCGCATATCTTGGAGAAGGGCATTTTAGTATCGTTCAAGCGGTAAAATTTTAAACTCAATCTCAAGAAGAAAAATTATTTAGGGCATTTGCAAGATAAACAACCACTCGATTCCAGTCGCGATCAAAGACATTAATCCAGATGTAGTTAAATGTGAAGAAGTAAGCTTTCAAAATTTAATCTATATAAGTAATCTACAGAATCATTTATCTGTCTTTTTTTAAAAGCCCCTGTAATATACCTTTTCATGGCGAGATACACGAGCTCTACTCTATTCTAATATACTCTACTCCTAAGCCTAAGTCTAACAAGGATTACTATTTAGCTGCAACACCCCCTATGGCTAAACCAGAGAGAGAGAACAGCAACAGCTGCTGCTTGCACATAGCATGAGACAATTACGGGCCACATAAGCATATGCTTAAGTCAAGGTCTAGAACTAGGCATAAGCCTAAGTCTAAGCTTAAACTTAAGTATAAGCAAATGCCTAAGCCTAAGCCCTTAGTCTAAACTTAAGCCTAAGCCCGAGTCTAATCAAAGTCTAAGACGTTAGTATAAACCTAAGCCTATTCTTTGCAGAGAAACGTTTTTAAATTTTAGACTTTTCTAAATGAAGCAAATGTGATGGCATCTCTAAAGCATGAACACTTAACGAAGCTAGTCGGAGTTTGTGTTGCAAACGGGATTAAGATAATCACCCTTTTGCGCCCTTTTGGCTCTCTGAATAATTTTTTGAAAAATAACCAATACGGAATTTTTGTGGGACCATATGAACAAATGCTGTATTGCTACCAAATTTCTAAGGTTAAATAATTATTAGACCAAATTACGACTTATCTTATCTTTAGGCAATGAACTATTTAACAAGTCAAAAAATTGTCCATAGGGATCTAGCTTCCAGAAACGTGCTGGTCTACAAACTTCACCATATAGAAGTCTCTGATTTTGGTTTAGCTAGGATGGTTGACCTACTTGATGAAAACGGCCAAGTCCAAGTCATACCCACTTTCTGGGCTGCGATGGAATGTCTTGAAAAGGCTCATACAGAAACTACATATAATGAAAAAACTGATGTTTGGTCGTTCGGGGTGACTTGTTGGGAGATCTTGACCCGGACGAAAGCCTTGCCGTATGAAGATATTTGGCATGACCAAAAGACCGTTTATCTGTTTGGTACGAGAGAAAAGCAAATTGAAGAGGTTTCAAACGTTTTATATATAGCGTTGAAAAATGGAAAAAGACTTTGTCAACCAAAAAATTGTGTGGAAACCTTATGGACTACGATTTTGTCATGTAAGTAAAAAATTTTATCGGACCAAACTGGTTAAATTTCAGGCTGGAGTGAAAACCCAAAAAGTCGGCCAAGCTTTTATGAATTGATGACAAAATTTGAATATTATCTTAATGAACCAAAAGCTTATATAAAAGTATTATATTTTTTTTAATTTAATCTTCTTGGTGCTGTCCATTCATTAGATAGTTAGGGTGCGCGTTATCAGTTGGGCCGTGTTCGGCGTTAGCAGTTGTGCCGAGGTGGTGCCCCAACTTGCGGCCCGACTGATAGCACGCACCCTTACTACGTGCTGCGCGTAGTATCTGCGTTTTGCATGTAAATATGTTTGGTCCAAACAGCATGCATTTATGTTGTGGTGTGTAGAATACGTGTACTTCAAGACTGAAATTAGCAGAAGATCAATCAGTGGTCGCCATGTTGTAGTGGTCCAGTGCGTTGCCATGGAGTACACATCATCGGCACTAGCAAATGTTCGGTTCCCCTTACGTCCAACAGATTTCGCCTTGCATTTAGTGGGAAAATCTAAATGGAATCAGGGATCACAGCAATCTGGTGCGCTCAGATTGTGCTCGCTGCGCAACCCCGCTGCTGATGCAATTTGTAAACAGCTGCTGCGTCACAGCCAACAAATGCTTAGGAATATTTTCTGTTAGCTGCACGCAGAAGCTGTTTACTCGTACTGACCGCTCTCTGAAGTGAAGCCGATTCCGTAGGCAAGACCGGAATCAGAGACAAGGTCGAGCTCGGAGGCGAAGCAGAGATCGTAAGTGAGGCCGCACTCGAAAGCGTGGCTAAAGGCTGATCCGAACGAGGACAAAACCAGCACCGTAGGCGATCGGTGGCTCTTTTTTCTTCTAGTTCTTTTACTAAAAATCTTTAAGGATAATCGAAAAATATCAAATGATCAACTGGTTTTTGACTTTAACCATTGGAATCAATATCGACTTAGTGAAATTTTGGAAAGCACGGAAGAATATTTATTAGAAGATAAAAATGAAAGATCCAAATTGATTGACAGAAGTGACATAATGAATTTTAACAAATACAATGGTGTACATCCTGAAAGTCAACTCAAATAACATTTTTTTAAATAATAATTTTGTTTGTTTTATCCTACTACATTAAACGTGTAATGTTTGTGCGCTTGGTGTACAGACGATCTTGGGAACGCTTGATTTAAACCCTGTTTCAAAAGTTGTAGGGGACGATGAGAGGAGACGATTGACACCAAATTCATCGAAATCGGAGACAAAAAATTTTTTTCACTCTAGGTGTACGTAAAAGTATACGTTAAAAAATTGATTTTTCAAAAAGTTCTCCAATTCGTTGATTTTTTATACTCAGGAGTTTTCGGGGATGGGGAACACGAATCCAAAAGAATTTTTGAATTTTGACCACAGGAAGGGGTAGAATCAGCCATTTTTTACATGAGGGGTATTTTTGTATACGTAAAATTTTTAAACGTGATCGTCGCTCGGGAGTGAGTCACCCTCAGCCACTCGGAAAATCCGCGAGAAAGGAGCGCTCGTCTTCCGGTACTATTGTTTTTGTTTTAACAAATTTAAAAAGATTGAATAAAGTCTTCGAACAGCCAAAACTTGGGATGCACCTTTGGTATTTTTGGCCTATATATTTTACAGCATGTTCTGAATCGTTGTAGTTTTCGAGATAATTGCGTTTGAAATTTGAATTTGTGTACAAGCTCTTCGTTGTAATACACAAACTTTTTTGGATTTTTTGCGGAAAAATCGATTTTTGTATCAACCATGCCAACCCCCCCCCCCAGAACAAAAAATCAGCCAAGTTGGAAAACTTTTTGAAAATTCGATTTTTTTACCCCTTGGTCCCTTCTAGGGTAAAAATTTCGACAAGTTTTTCAATTTGGCTGATTTTTTGTTCTAGGGGTTTTTTGACATGGGAAACTCGAATCCGAAGGAATTTTTTGATTTTGACCACGGGAAGGTACCCCATACGAGGGTAAAACCCCAAAAATGGTGTTTTTTATCTCGTATGGGGTACCTCATTGTAAGCCATTTTTTGACCATATTCCCGAGGTATAGTACAAAAAATAACGGCGGATTTTCAGCGCATAAAAAAACCCTAGGAGGGTCGTAAATTTCGTCAAAAATCGACCAAATATCAATAGTTTAAATTAAGGATACATCTTTGAGAGCCCAATTTTTAAAGTGGGTTCTCAAAAAGTTTGAGTATTGACACAGAAACATGAATTACGCTCAAAAAGACTGATTGGATCGTATTAGTCATACATTCTGATGACTAATACGATCCAATTGTTTACTACTGAAAAAAAAATTTCATTGAAAAAGAGCGAAAAATGCTGATTTTAGTTGTATTTTTTGCGCCGCAACAACTTATGAAACAACCTTATGAAATACTTTTATCAAATTAATCGAGTAAAAATCGTTGCATGAAGTTATTTCTGTCAAACCTGATGCATGTCGACAGATACTTTTATCAAATTAATCGATTAAAAATCGCTGTGCACTTTATTGAACCATCTAAAACGGCAAAACACCGACATCATTTTTTGTCATTTGAGTGATAAGAATCTTTGTTTTTCTTTTTAGACTTCGTACTACTCTTTTTATTTTGTGAATAAGGAAGTAAACAAAAAGGTTGTGCAATATTTTTTATTTTTGTGCTAAAAAAATTGCGGAGTTGATATGTTTTGGCAAGGCCGAAAGCAACCTGAAAATATTGGATTTTCAAATTCAAAAGCTCCAAGAAAATTCGATCATTTAACCAATTTGACTTGGGGTCCAGCTCCAACACGAAATAGTAATTTGTAAGTTTTGAACAGAGACAGAAACGGTTAAATCCCCTTAGCACAATAGACCTTGGCTCTATAAGCCTACCTCAGCCTGGGCCCCAGTCCTCAAGTCCCCGCGGGACCGAACCCAAATCCCTGGAGTCAGGCCCAGGGACAAATTCTTGAGGCCGGGTCCGAGAAGGCTAGAGAGATGACCTTCTCTCATTCCTAATTTTAAATAAGTTTTATAAAACAATTTTTAGACAACCGCGAGAAGTCTTTCCTTTAAACGAAAATGCCAAAATTAACAAAGTTTCTCGCATAGGTGATGGCGCGAATGGCATTGTTTATCGAGCTTATATTGTGATGGATGTAAGTTAGCTTAAGTATATTTAACGCTTTTTACATTTGTAGAAAAAAGTAAAGAATGTTATTGAACCTTTGCGAATTGCAATAGCGCTCAAGAGACCAAAAAATGTTGATGACTCTGGTGAAGGTAAAATTTTTAAGAGGTGATTTCTCGAAAAATCGAAGGCCCCAGGTACTAGTGTTAAACGATTCGAACAGACTCCAAATTAAATTTATAAAGTGAGATTAAATAATGGGAAAGTTTTTAAGGGTCATTTCGAGTCAAATTTCATGCCTCAAAAATACAAAACCTGGTTCGGAGCTCAAAAACCCAATTTTACGTTGATTTTTTGAATTTTCTAACCTGTCTAAAAGGCGCCGGATTGTTTGGGGATGGACTTTTGGGGATGTGAAATTTGGGGACGTGACATTTGGGGACGGACTTTTGGGGATGTGACATTTGGGGACGAAATTTGGTTTTTTTAAATGCTTTAAAGGTACAGTGAACGCTCGTTAAAGGGGGGGGGTAACTAGGGGTAAGTTTATGCGAGGAATCGATTGC
>JAQGBS010003808.1:0-11042 GCA_034698545.1 Acrobeloides obliquus
AATTTATCTCGTATGAACATTTCGGCGACTGAAGACCCGAATAGAACTGCACCGGCGAGGTCTAGAATCAATTCATGCTAGTGTAAGCGAGAAAGATGGAACACTTACAAACGATAGAAGAAATTATTTGAGCACTCAGGGTTCCAATTGGTATAGAGCGGGAAGCATCACGAAGGTTTCCCGACCGATTTGAGCCAGCCATGATACCTATAAAATATTTCAATTTTAGTCAAAATCACTATGGTAAAAAAATTGAAAAATTTATCAAAAATTCGAAAAAATTGAAACCTGCGTCGAAAATTGAAGATTTGTAAAAATTCGAAATTGAAAAATTCATCAAAAATTAAAAAATTCATCAAAGATTAAAAAATTTGTCAAAAATTGAAAAATTGGTCGAAAATTGAAAATTTTGCCAAAATTCGAAAATAATGAAAAATTCGTCAAAATTGTCAAAAATTGAAAATTTCGCCAAAAATTCGAAAAAATTAGTCAAAAATTGAAAATTTTGTCAAAAATTGGAAAAAATTGAAAATTTCGTCAAAAATTGAAACCTGCATCAAAAATTGAAGATTTTGTAAAAAATTAAAAAATTCGAAAAAATTGAAAACTGCGACGAAACGAACAAAATGATACCAAATTTATCCAATTTTTGATAATTGTTTTGGGTTATTGAAACGAAAACCCTGATTCAGGGTAGGATGTATAAGAAAATATAAAATAAGGTCGCATAGCGCAGTAGGATAGACTACTGTCCTTTAATCTAACGGTACAAGGTTCATACCTGTGACAGAGGGGAAGAAAACTCCAACAAGAATCATAAACGAACTAGCCGTGTCGGCGAACACCCAAAACGAGTCTTTCTCCGCCCGCGGCTCCTTCTTTTCATTCCCCTTCGTAAGAACATCACCGAAGTGACGATACTTGCTCCACAAATTTTCGAAAAAGACTCCACTCGAAAGTCCCGTTATGGCATTCTGAAATTTTCAACAATTGAAGAAGCTGTCCTTTTTTCTATACCTTTTCTTTAATAGCCCATTTTCGGTTGAGCAAAACTTTTTGAAAATAGGGATCGCACTGGGTGGTGGACCCGTTACTTTCTGGGCAAAAGACTGGCTGCAGGCCATCGGCAGTACAATTTGGCACATATTTGAATTTTTCTTCAATATTGACGAGACTCACTGGTCGTTCACCGACCATACAAAACCTAGAAAAATTTTCAGTCTAGTGGGAAAAAAGTTGGCACGATATTCGGAAAGTTCACAAAAAATAAAGCATTTTTTGTTTTTATAGTAAATTCTGAATTGTTGTAGTTTTCCAGAAAATTGTGTTTGAAATTTTGAATTTGTGTACACATGTTTTCGTTGTAATACACAAACTTTTTTGAATTTTTTACGGAAAAATCTTACTTGAGGCTGTCCGTGCCATTTATCTTGAGAAAAATACCAACAAAGGTACAGGCAATACAAAAAACAACAGCAAGAACCACTGGTAAGGCAAATTTGTTGACCACCTAAAATTTTCCATAAGCTAATAGTTTGAAAATAAGTTTATTGTGGTTGGTTGGCACTACTTCAAAGTCGAAATTAGTTATGAGTCATTGGGCTTGGGCTTAGGCTTAGGCTTAGGCTTGGGCTTAGACTTGGGCTTAGGCTTAGGCTTGGTCCTGGGCTTAGGCTTGGGCTTAGGCTTTAGACTTGGGCTTAGGCTTAGGCTTGGACTTAGGCTTAGTCTAACGTTTCGGTTGGCTTTACTACAAGGTCGAAATTAGTTTCGAAGCATTCAGTGATCACCATGGTTTAGTGGTCCTGCGCTTCCAAGACTACGAACCAGTGGAACTAGCAAGGTTCGGTTCCCCTTTCAAAGGATTTTTTCCGTCACCCGTGAATCTTTTGTTTGTAATCCGCACCCTGGAGAATAACAAAATACATACTTTGACACCGGCAAGTACAATGAGACCAAGAATCACAAGTAAGATTGAGCCAAACAGACGAAAGTTATGATACATTGAATCAAATACTTTAGCTTGAGGATAGATATATAGCTAAACTCCATCATCATTAAAATTATTATTCAAAAAATCTCACCAAGAATATTTCAACCGCTCCAGTAATATACATGGAAGCAGCTATGGTGGTTCCGAGGTAGAATAAAATGCCGACGGCGCCACCCAATTCGGGACCGAGGTTTCTTGAAATCATGTAGTACGGTCCTCCGACCGAAACGACACCATTTGTGGCAATAGCTGACAAAGATATGGACGTGAGGAAGGTCTAAATGAGTAGTAGAAATGGTATGGGTAAGAGAGAAATGGGCTTACAACACAACAGCACATCAGGACGATACAAAAGGCTTGTACGATACCGGCCGTGCCGACAATCCATGCCAATCTGATGAAGAAGAGGACGCCGAAGATGTTTTGTAGGCAGGGCAGAAAGACACCCATAAAGGTGCCCAGTTTGGCTGGCTAAAATTGTTAAAAGTACAGGGTGTATTTAAAAAAGACAGCATTCGTTATAGCTCGACGAGACGAACAAAATGACACCAAAATTATCCAATTTGAGAATTGTTTTGGGTTATTGAAACGAAAACTCTGAATCAGGGTTTTCGTTTCAATAACTCAAAACAATTCTCAAATTGGATAAATTTGGTGTTGTTTTGTTCGTCTCGTCGAGCTATAACGAATACCGTCTTTCTTTAAAAAATACATTTTATAGTTAAGCGTATTTTTAAAAAAATTTAAAATTCAGGGTTTTCGTGTCAATACGCAGGCCAGTTCAACTCATAACTCAATTTCACGACTGTCAACGTCGTAAAATGACTGCTAACGTTCACCCCATGTATAGGAAAGTTGATGCTTTTTTGGGGTTTTCTATGTGTAGAGGGGTTTTCTATCGAATTTGAAGTTTTTGGGGTTTTCTATCGAATTTGAAGTTATTTTTGGTTGAAAAATTTTTTATCCGAATATAGTTATATATGTTTTTTTCGCTTCTCATTTTTTGTGCCTGCCATCCATCAAATCCGATCCAACTTTTTTCCTTTTTAGGGAGCTCGCGTTTTTTCTACGTTCAGCTTGTCAAAAAAGTAATGGGTGCTTCATCTTTTTTTGTCGACATTTTATTCGACGCCGCTTTTCATGCGACAATTATGACTCTTAAGGCCATAATTACATATGCAGGATGTGTGTGTGCCGCGCTTTTTATGTTATATGTGACGTATTTCCAATTAGGCCAATTTCGTTTTGCACAACTCCGAGGCGCAAAACTTAGACAAATCTTGCTCTTCTCTTTGGAGAGTTGCACTTTATCGTTCGTCGTCGGACTTTGAAACTCCAGGAAGAAAGAGCAAGGAAAAGTCAATTATTGGAGTGTCGTCAGAAAAACTGTTGTTCAAAAATTATTAAGATTGTTATTCAAATTATAAAAGAGATGAAAACCGCAAAACTCAATGAACGAGAAAAAAACTCCACGTGGCCAAATGGATAGAACGCTGGGCATGATTATTATTGGACTCTTATAGGCGTTGGTTCGAATGGGAATGGGATTCGAACCAGCACTTATAAGAGTCCAATAATAATCATGTCCAGCGTTTTAGCCATTTGGCCACGTGGGCAGACTTTCCTCCCTCGCTGAAACTTGATCAATAAACTTCGTTTTTTTACCTCTTTCTGCAACTTCTGCGATTTCCCATTCGTCGTCGATTCCACATCTTCGGCACTTGGCTCAACTGCCTTATACGCCACCATGGAACGTAACAAATCGCTGATTTTCTTGCCCTGCGTGTGGTATTCCTCCTAAAATTGAGGGGATATAATTTTATATCTTGTGAGCCAATTTCTTTATATTCAATTACCGTACCTCATAAAGTGCGAGAGCAACGTCGTTTTTCTGGCACAGTGGAATGCGTTCGGCGCCATTATTGCCATCTAAAAGATGTCTCTCTGTATAAAGGATATATAATATTTAAGCCCGATAACAAATAAATTGGATATATTTTCTCATTTCGTGTCACTAAAACATTTCTCCCCGGGGATAGATATTTTTCAGCCGTAGCATCGATGAAGTTTTTGGTTATTGGAAGAATTTTTCTTATTAAATTTGGTGGTATTTTCGAGAGAAAAAATTGTTTTCGAGAAAAATTTTGCACATCCTATAAATTTAATTTTGAATGGTCAGAAAAATTTGCCGAACTGTGAAAACGCTTCATTGACCCTGATTCAGGGAAAGAGAGAGTGAGTGTATTGAAGCGAAAATCACATTTTTCAATGTCAGGGAAGCGTTTTCATGCATCAAAAATGCGTTAAATCGATTCCTCGTATAAAATTACCCCAGGAAATGAGTTTTTAAACAAAAACCAAAATGTTTTAGGTTATTGAAACGAAAACCCTGAATCAGGGTTTTCGTTTCAATAACCTAAAACATTCTTCAAATTTCAATTTTGATGTCATTTTATTCGTCAAAAAATTTTTTGACAAAAATCATATGTGGAAAGTGGGAAATGTTTCGATTTTTTGTACAAATTTGACTCGATTTTGTTGTTGTTCGATTATTTTTAGCTTGTCTTATCAACACACAAAAAGTGTTATCTCGAAACGTGCATGCATCCATCCCTCTTTCAAAAATAATCAACATTTGTTTATATGGGTTTCCCCCTGGGATTAGGATTTTAAAAAAATGAAACAAGTTCAAAGTATAAGACGTCTTGTTTCGACGCTTTTCCTTTCTCACGTTACATACAGGGTGAGCCAAAAAAAAACTCGTACTTTTGTGTCAAAAATTGAAAAATTCATCAAAAATTGAAAAATTCGAAAAAATTGAAAACTTTGTAAAAAATTGAAAATCTCGTAAAATAATGAAAAATTTGTCAAAAATCGAAAAATTCGTCAAAAATTGAAAAATTGACCAAAAATGAAAAATTTAGCCAAAAATTGAAAAATTCGTCAAAAATTGAAAATTTTGTTAAAAATTGAAAATTCGTAAAAAAAATGAAAAAATTGAAAAATCTCGTAAAAAATTGAAAAATTTGTTAAAAATCCAAAAATTTGTCAAAAATTGAAAAATTAGTCAAAAATTGAAAATTCGTAAAAAAATGAAAAAATTGAAAATTTTGTAAAAAATTGAAAAATCTCGTAAAAAATTGAAAAATTAGTCAAAAATCGAAAAATTCGTCAAAAATTGAAAAATTGACCAAAAATGAAAAAATTAGCCAAAAATTGAAAATTTCGCCAAAAATGAAAAATTAGTCAAAAATTGAGAATTTTAAAAAAAATTGAAAATTCGTAAAAAATTAAAAAATTCGAAAAAAATTGAAAAATTTCGTAAAAATTTGTCAAAAATTGAAAAATCACCAAAAATTGAAAAATTCATTAAAAAATGAAAATATCCCCTTGTATATGAGTTTTGAAAAAAAAATTTTGAAAATTTTTCATCAAAAAACCCAAAAGTAAGATTTTTTGTTTGGCTCACCCTGTATCCGGCTATTTTTTATTTTATGTTAGCTGTGTGAAGATGATCAATGGCGTTTAGCCAAGCCTATCTCTTTTTGACGGTCGATTTTTATGACCCTTTTTTCTATTTATGGAGTGTGACTCCATAAAATTATTATCTCGAAATGTGTGTTTCATGGACTAACAAAATTCCTTATTTATTTATAGACTATGAAATGAAAACAAATTGATATATTTTTTGTTGAAACACCCAAAAATTTTTTCATGTTCATGTTTTCGCTGTAATACACAGATGAAATTTTACACGCAATTAGCTTCGAAGCACATGTTCATGCTTTACATGTTCGAGGCTAATTGCGCGTAAAATTTCGTCTGTGTATTACAGCGAAAACACGAACATGTATTTCAAATCCCTGATTCAATAAAAATTGATACGATCAATTCTTTTTATGATTTTGATCGACGAGCCCGCTAAACTTTTATGTAATCAATTCCATATAAAGCTCAAAAACCTTAACACAAAATTTTATCACCCTTTACCTTGGGAGTTGTGAAACTGCGCAGCAGAAAGTCGAGATCGATTCGCCGCCGTGTTGACTCGATTTCAGTTAACCTTCGTCTTCAGGCGCACAATAGCAGCAAACTCCACCGAGAGATAGAGAGAGCACCCTTTTGGCCCGGAAGCGAAAGAATGTAGATTGAATCGTTGTAGTTGAAAGATTGCCTGAGAGCACAATTTTCTGCCTAATTTGAGCGCCCTTCGAAAAGTTTATTGAGCAATGCCGGAAATTCGAGAGGCGATAAACACATTTTTGCGCCTTTTCTCAAAGAAGAAATCGCTTAAATGGAAAAAGAATGAGTTGATGTGATGATGATGGCCATGGTGCCAACAACGAAAAATGCACGACGAAAAAAATAATAATTTCATTACACGTAAAAATTTGTAGAGCTACTTCGCGAGAATGCGATTTTTGCTGAAATTCGATCCAATCGGTCTTTCTTTTTGAACGAGACTCATGTTTTCGTGTCAATATACAGACTTTTCAAAAAAAGAGAACTCGATGAGGGAATTTTTCGATTTTGATCATTGGAAAGTACCTCTACAGGGGTATACTGAGTTTTGTTCAAAAAGAACGAAACTCATGTTTTCGTGCCAATACGACGTTCCCCTTATGATCAGGGTAGAAGACGACATTCCCTGATTGGATCGTATTCAACATACGCTCTTTACTAATACAGAAAAAAATTTTCATCGAAAAATAGTGAAAAATGACGAGATGTATTTTTTGAGCCGCAAATACTTGTGAAACAACCTCCTATAACTCTGTGCATAGCTCAAACAAAGCAATTAGAAAAAAAGTAAATACTTATTCTCTAAGCCTAAGAGATTTTATGAGGGTAGAAGACGACGTTCTCCTTATGGGACTACTTCTAATTCCTACCAGCCGAGCATGAAGAGTTTCTTCATGGCAAAAAAAGGTCGTCATGGCTTACTTTCATAAGTAAGGTGATGTATGAGCCATGAAATTTGCCTCAACAGCACTTTCAAAAACCCATTCGAATTTTTTCTTTTTCTTCAAGCATCAAAATCCTTGGCTTCGGAAACAAAAGAAGAACAATGATTGGGTCCTCCCATTTTGGAAAAAATATCTTGCCATGAAAACTCAAAAAATTTCATAGTCTATGGTCAAACTCGATCATAGTTTTTTTTCATAAAAATGACCTCTATAGGGGTTTTTCTATGCGGTAAATAAAAAAAGTATGAAAATGCTTCATTGACATTTCCGAGGTTTTTCGAATTTTCATCCAAATTGAATGGTGTTCAAAATTCGCATAATTGTTTCCCGCCATACGACCACACAGGGATGCACTTGAAAAGTATAAAACGAAATCATTCACAAATCTAATTACCGTTAACTTCAACAACAATCAAGATGGTGAACAGCCCGGTTGAAAGGCTTCAAGAGAAGAATCTCCAGGATGTTTATACGAAGATACAGCTCACAGATAAAGAATCCGACGACTGGTTGATTGCTATGGGACTACTCCATGTCCCCAGAAACATCCATTTTTTTTAAAGTTTTGATTTTTGCTTCAACACACCGACCCTGAACCAAGATCAATGAAGCATTTTCATGCATCGGGAATGCACACATTTGATTCGCCGCATAAAAAATGGGTTATTTTTAGAAAAAATATATAAACTTTTTTTGGGTTTTTTCCTCTACTAAAATTTTTTGAAAAGTGGTCCCCACTCTTATCCATCTTATCTATGCCATTGGGGAATTCAAGGTGGTTTCGTGAGGTGTCGTCATTTGCGGGATGCTGATTAACGATTAACTCCGAAGTCGTCGACTAACACATTTCGATTAGTTTCAAACGAAGTTAGTTTGAAACTAACTCTTGGAGAAATTCCCATGAGTTAGTTAGTTTTTTTCTGACTAGTTAGTCGTTGATCAGCACATCTGCTTTTCTTGCCAATGATGGATATGAGATGAAAAAACACGATGGAACGTGTTTAACCCTAATAGTGTGGTGGATGTGATAGGATGTTTCATAATCTAACGCACTTCCGTTGGTTTCAAACGAAGTTAGTTTGAAACTAACTTGTTCAAGGCTAACAAATTTTGACTTTGATAAGTTCGAAAATCGTGTTAGATGACAAAGAAATTTGTTTACATGTTTTTAAATTCAACAAATTTCTTATGAATCTAATATGATTGTAGAATTTATTGAAGCCAAAAACGATTAGTTAGTTTGAAGCTGCTTCAACCGGTGGAAACTAACTAGGATCTAACTAACTAACTCTTTGGAAACTAAGGGTGCGCGCTATCAGTTGTGCCGCCGTTTTACAACGCAGCACGACTGGCACAATTGCTAACGTCGTGCCGCTCGCGGCACAACCGATAGCACGCACCCTAACTAACTAGGATCTAACTAACTCGTTAGCAACTAACTAACTCGTTAAAAACTAAACGTGGGTGGGATAATTAGCACTACCTGTTTATCTATGAATCTTAGGCTGAAAGTATAACAAATTATTTTAAGCTTCAAAAAATAAAAAAGAATGCTTAAAAGCAGACAACGACGACCTCGACATCTTAAAATAAACTCAAGAGAGGAAAATTCAAATGAGGAGCTGCTGACAAAAATTCGAAGCCAGTAAATGAGTTGCGATCAAAAAAAAGTGCTCTGAGAAAAGTGCCGTCCTTCGAAGTCCGAAATCCGACAAAGAGGCACGAATTGAGGGTAAAAATGGCCGATGGCAATTTTCCATATTTGTCTCGCCGAAGAAGAGCGCATGGCGGCGAGAAATGACAAAGCAAAGGACCACCTTCAATTCAAGGCAAACAAAAATCACTCGAGAGAGAGAGAGTCGAATTAGCATCCCAAAAAAAACATAATATGTTTGAAAAAATCAGAATTAGGAGAAAACTTTTTTTATCACGCTCGAGGGAAACAGAGTAATGGGAGGATTTTATGGCTCAAAAACATGTGTAAATCTCAAACGAGAATTGGGTGTTGCTTTTACAGCGCAAAAAAAGAGATTTTTGCGATTTTTTCTAATTTTTTAATTTTTACCGAAATAACCCTATTCGGGACTTCGTGAGCACAGTTGCACAGACCCCGGTCCAAAATTTTTTGTTTTTATGACCCACTCCCCTCCGCAGTTTGACGACCTTTTTTTAGACCTTCTAAAAAAAAATCGGTCTCCGGCACCGGGGACCGATGACCTACCCCCTCCCCACCTCATGGCCCACTCCCTTCCTACCCCATGACCTACCCCCGGTTGAATTTTACCGAGGGTACCGGGGTTGTGCAACTGTGTTCGTGGGGGTACGTCAAGTTTGAAAAAGGGTATTTGTTCATTTCTCGAGAAAATCGAACTGCATCCCCATGCATCCCTGCGTGGTCGTTTTTGGCGAATTTTCATCATTTTTATGCGGTTTTCAGGTTGCGGGATGCGTGCAATCGATTTTTCGCATAAAATTACCCCTAAATGGGTAATCTCCGGAAGAAAATAAAAAATTTTTGCCGAGTTTAGTCAACGTTAAGTGACGGGAACCAGGGGAACTTGCTCCAAAAATTTTTTTTCGATTTTTGATCCTGGCGTGACCCCCTGATCCACAATAGCTCCAAAAGTTGTTTATTGATTGATCAAGCATTACAAAATTCTTTTTTGTCTGGACTTTTATTTATCAACGATCAAAAAAAAGTTTGCATCATTCTCATCTCAGTTAGTCGAAAATTTCGCAACTATTCTAGCATCTTGCTCATACAATAGGCAATGCTTATTTTTTTCTTTTTCCAGCTTTCCCCATCATTCTAGAAGAGTTGTACCAAAAGCTAAAAAAGCATAACACAGCCTAGTTTTCGGTTTTTTAAATGGCGACTTGCCAAAAATAATGAAAAATAGATGAGCTGGTTCCTATTCATTTTCGAAAATTCGGAAAAACTGCGAGAACACGAAGAGAGAGCTCTCCTGAGGTCCGTCGTCATTCGAACTCTAAAACAACAAAAAACGGCCTATCAACTTCCTAACAATAAGTGCGCTTCCGTTGTCTGAGAAATTTGAGTAAGCACACTTTTTTAATTCCTATTTCCATATAACACTCATCTATGTTTCTTTTTTGGAAATTAAGCTAATTTAAGTCCAATGCTAGGAAAAAGTGGTTATTATAAACTGCACGAAAGAAAAGTAATTATGAAGAAGAAAAAAAGAATACCGAAAATGAGAAAACTCCAAATTGTTTCATATACTAGGAAAACAAAAAGTAAAAAAAGTTTCAATTAGAAAAGTAGCCAATAAATAACTAGTAGAAGAAAAAATGATCTTGAAATTTTTTTCAACAATTATTTTTGTCACCATAGGGGTAAACGCTAGCAGTCTCAAAATGCAATTTAAGGCGCTAGCCGTCTCGAAACGGGTTGAATCTGTCTGAACATTGGCACGACAATCCTGAATTTTACATTCTTTAAAAACGCTTAAAGGGGGTGACATTTATGGACTAATCCAAGAAAAAAATTTTCCTAAAAAAATCATTTTTAGGAGTAAAATCATGCGAGAAATTGATTGCGCGCATCGCCGAAGCGTGAAAATGCTTCCTTGATCCTGATTCGGGGGAAAATTGGGTTTTTGAATCGAAAATTGTCATTTTTTGCTTCAAAAACGCAATTTTTTCCTGAATCAGAGTCAGGGAAGCATTTTCACGAGTCAACGATGCACGCAATCAATTTCTCGCATGATTTTACCCCTAAAAATGATCTTTATAGGAAAAAAATTTTTCTTGGATTAGTCCATAAATATCACCCCTTTTAACTATTGGGTGTATTTGAAAAACAAAAACAGCATTCTTTATAGCTCGACGAGACGAACAAAACCAAATTTATCCAATTTGAGAATTGTTTTGGGTTATTGAAACGAAAACCCTGAATCAGAGTTTTCGTTTCAATAACACAAAATAATTATCAATTGGATAAGTTTGGTTTGTTCGTCTCATTGAGCTATAAAGAATGCCGTCTTTCTTTTTTAAATACACCCAATAATTAAGCGTATTTAAAAAAATGTAAAATCCAGAGTTTTCGTGTCAATGTCCAG
>JAQGBS010003809.1:0-11041 GCA_034698545.1 Acrobeloides obliquus
TTATTTGAATTGGATCCATCTGTTTTTGAAATTCCTGCCAGTTATTCGACATTCAACGCAACTTCATCATTGTTCTTTGAACAACCTGAGCGCGCAACATCTGCCACTTCAGTTTCCGATGCATCAGCAGCAGCTCATCGATGTAATTTGTGATTTCCATTTGTAAATTGCACATTTTTAGTTGGCGCTGTTGATTTGGATGATGAGTATGTGTACCTTTTGGAGAGATTTATGAATGAGGATGAGGCAGGTTCTCCTATTTATCGAAGTCAACTCCAACAAGCCATCGAAGAAAGTTTGGTGATATCAAGTGGAGCAGTGAATCCAGTGCGAGCATCTACTCCCGAAAATGAAGTAAGTTGATGTGAAAGAGCATATTTTAGCCACTCAAGTCAGCGAGCTGCCGAGCTTCGTATTGGAGTCGAACGGCACATTCTTTAATGAAAGTAGGGAAGTACATTCTCTGCAATACCCCTATGACCAAAAGGAGATATGGGAATGCAAGCCCATCCAAGACAAACTAACAAAATATACAATATAATAACCAAAATATTCAATCTCTTCCAAATTTGTGTAATTTCCAAAATTCATTTTTTTCAAAATTTATATTCCCGATTTTTTTGAATTTACGGTTTCCGTCTAGCCGAGGAGGCCGACTGACGAGGCTCATGGTTATTGATTGGTTGTCAGAATTTCGTTTATGTTAGAACCAGTTACTCTTATTTGATTTAGGTTGATATTGAATTGGTGCAAGCATTGGAGCTTTCTAAGGCCGAAGAAGAAAAGCGTCTTGAAGAAGCACGGCGTCTTGAACAAGAAGAAGATGAAGAACTAAGACGCGCCTTGGAATTAAGTTTGATTGAACAATGACATAGTTTTTAATTATAGAAATTTATAATATTATATGCATTTCATAATTTCAAATTTTGAAGCTCTTTCCTCTGAGCTCCAAAGCTCTTCCTCATGGGGAAAGAGCTTCCAAATTTTTGCTCATAGCTCTAAACTCAATTTTGGTTTTATTCATGTGCACATAGAGATCTTTAAAAAATATATTCGGTGAAAATTTCTGTATAGTTTTATTTTTGTGCAATTTATTCATGTTTTATAAGCTCATTGTATATTTAATATCAGATATGCTTAATTCTTTATAAAGGTCAATATTATGGTATAAATATAGGTTGCTTGATGTTTCGAAACGTTTTTATGTTTTTGAGCTGATTTCTTCGGAAATACAAAGCCAATCCTGATGTCGTTAGAAAGCTAAATTTCTTAGCAATCGAATAACACCAAAATCATACCATAACTCTTTCTGGTTGCGAAGTTATTGCAAAATTATTAAAAAATATCGAAAAAACACATTTTTTACTAATTATGCAATAACTCATCAACCAGAAAGAGCTATGGCATGATTTTGTTGTCATTCGATTGTTATGAAATCCAACTTTCTAACGCCATCAGAACTGGCTTTGTATTTCCGGAGAAATCCTCTCAAAAACATAAAAAACGTTTCGAAATTTCAAGTTTCGAAAAATATCAAACGACATAAATATTGGTTTATTACCAAATCTCTAACATTTTGTTTTGTTAAAATTCTCTCAACATATAGAAATGGCTGTGGATATGCGGATAAGATGTGTTAACAATCCTGGAACTACTCGTAAAGTAATTTTTTATTTTAATATATTTCCAAATATGCGTTTAAAGGAATGGTCAAATTGGCCAGTAATGACATTTGATGAGATGGACAGCACACTTAATTTGCAACAATGGATTCAGCAATGCGTTCGTACTAATCCTGCTGACTTGGACACAATATTGGATTGTCCCAAAGGTGTCGAAGAGGGTGTTTGGAAGGTTTTGATCAAAATTTTTTAAAGTCTGAAATTTGAATTTTAGTACGAGCATTTGCGACAATTTTGTTTGCAATTAAACGGGCTTGCTGTCTTGTTGCAGGTATAATATATTTAGTTTGTTTTAGTTAAAGTTGTTTAGGAAGATTGTAAACCCGACAGTTGTGCACAAATGACAGCCACCGAGCAATGGATTTTCCTTTGTGCCACTCATAAGAATCCAAAAGAGGTAAAAATATTTAGCAGTATTGCTAATGATTGAATAGAGAAAATGGGAAGACCGAAAAAGTGTTTAAATTTATTTTTTCGGCCTTGAAAATCTTCCTCCGAATCAAGAAAAGGCTATTTATATGACGTATGGCTTGTGATTCTTGTCAAAAATGTGTATAAATAGCCATTTCTTGATTCGGAGAAAATTTTTCAAGTCTCGGAAATGTGAAATTCGGATTCCCCACATAAAATTACCCCTAGAGGGGTCAATTCCAGATAAAAAATTTTTCGAAAAATTTCACGTTCAGTGAAGATACCTAAACACAATACTAGTTCCAAAATTTCTAGTGCTCGGCTATTGATTATACACGTCATACGTTGGATGGTGCTTCCTCTTTGCTAAATAGTACTCGATATTTTCCAAGCCGGTTGAAAATCAAAGAATCTTCTATTGCCAAAATCGGTTCCGTTTGTAGGCGTGTTTATCGAATTTTCTCACATGCTTATTTTCATCACAAGAAGATTTTCGATGCTTTTGAGGCAAGCAATGTTTAACATAATCAACTCATGTAAATCAAAGTCGAACCATTGAAGCCCGAACCGTGAACCGAACTACAGGTGGACAAGGAGGAGTCTCTCTCTCCCCCCTAACCAATCCGGCAAAAAGGCCAAAAATAGGACCAATCGGAGCGATCGGGTTGGTCTCTTTAGAAATCCGAATGATCCCTCATGATTTCGCCAAAAAAATTCATATTTTTTGTCATTTTCTGAGCATTTCCAGCTTAAAACAAATATTTTTCAAAAAATTTTTCGCATGCGGCTATGAATTTCTTACTTAGAACCTTAATCAACAAATTTTCGACGCTCGGTGCGTGTAAACTAAAAAAAGTCACCAAAATGTTTAGGGCATCAGATCCCTTCTCCCTGTTTGTCCACCTATGAACCGAACTAAGATTTTTTAAATTGGTTCGAACCGAATCGATTTATTTTTATCGATTCACTTAACTCTACTGAATAAGAGTGTGTTGGTTGAAGTCTTGTTAAAAAACCATGTTAATCAAATTATTTTTAGGCTGAGACCCACCTTTGTCGACGTTTTACTGTGTTCGTAATGAAGTATAATCTCATGGCTCATGTAAATCAAAACCTCGCATATCTTTTGAAATAAGTTTTTAGGAACATCTAATCGTACCAATTCTTGAGCAACCAACTCCAAGCAATTCTTAAACTATTTATCAATCAACCTATTTAAATGAAATTATTCTCATTCGGGAATTCAAATTTATAATGCTGGCACTAGGACAAACGTTACTATTACAGATAACCGTTATCGATTGCTCTATTACGGACAAAATTTTCAAACAAAATAGTTAGCCTTCAAAACTACAGGGTGCGGCAAAAATACTGGGACACTTAACTTTTTCAACGTTTCTCTAACTCATGGATTTATTTATGCAGAAAAACAACAATAACATAAGAGATTTATTCGAAATGGCCACCTTTGGCTTCGTCACTTTCATTTTATTCCGATTTCTTCATAGCGCTTAATATGACGATCAACTGATGATTTCGAAACATCAAGAAGCTGTTCGATTTCTCTGGTCGAATATTCTTTTTCATGCAGTTTAGTGATAGCTGGACGCATTTCCGCCATTTTAACCTAAAATCAGTAGTATTAGATCGGAAAAGAGACGAAGAATAATGAGAAAAATTGAACAAAAGTTAAGTGTCCCAGTATTTTTGCCGCACCCTTGTCTGTAAAAACTACCTTATCGGTCGCCCTCGTTAACGATTGTCCGTAACGGTAACGTTTGTCCTAGTGCCATAATGCAATGTCACTTTTATAAATATTAATTTTTCTTAATCTTCTAATAATGTATTAACATATTACGATCTCTGATTACATCAATAAAGGTTCATGAGTTTTAAATTTTCGAGTAAGGGCCTCCACTAATCCAAATGTAAGCACCAATTGCACTCTCGGCGTCAAGACAGTTTTATTTTTCAATCAACGAATTTTCCAATGTGTTCTTCGCCAAATTTATAGCCCAACAAAAGATGAATAAAATTGCAAAAGACCACATTCGAAAATTCGTTGACCCTGAAAAGTTATTCTCACGTTCAATTTTGCGTCTCGACGTTGAGACGAGCACTAATTACAATTAGTGCTCCCCCAACTTGCAATTAGACGCCTTCGAGACGAATTAGTGGAGGCCCCAAATTGATTCTTTCTCTTGTTATAAGCGACAAAAAGGGGACCATGTTACAAAATATGCATATTGTTATAACTGTGATATGTCATAATTTTGTTCCGGGAAATCCAATGACCATAGATTTTGTAACTATGAAAGAATCCATCAGTTAATACATGTTCAAGGGGGGATCAATGATAACCAAAAAATCGTTCGTTTCCGGTTCTACTCAAAAAATTTTTGCGGTTCAATTTTTTATAAATTTTTGACCCATCCATGGATCCGGTTTTTTTCAAAAAAAAACCTAATTTTTCGACCACTTTTTCTATTACACGACCTCACTCACCCTATATTAAATGACAAGATACTGCACCTAAAAAATCTGTCTCATTTCTGACAAGCAAGAATCAGCCTGTGCGCGCTAAACGTCTCGAGTTGCGTCCCGAATTCGTGACCCAAGTCGAGACGGCGTCTCGAATTCGTTTGAATTAGTTGGAGTATTGACACGAAAACCCTGAATTTTACATTTTTTAAAAGCACGCTTAATTATTGGGATCCCGCCCGCGCGCAACCCTATTCTTTATAGCTCGACGACGACAAACAAAACGACACCAAATTCATCCAATTTGAAAATTGTTTTGGGTTATTGAAACGAAAACTCTGATTCAGTTTTTTGTCCGCTACTGTATTTCCCGGATCCATTTCTGGACTCTGGGCAAGACTGCCATTTTTTGCTTTTTTTGTCATAAATGAAACAGATTTTTTAGGTGTAGTATCTTATCATGAAAGAAATGGAATATGAATCAGAACGAGCTCTAGAGTGGTTTACACGCCTAGGATCTGAATCAATTTGTATATCAACCGGAAATTCACAATTAAACTCACTACTTTACAATGGACTCCATCCTTGTTCGATTACTGAAGTAGTTGGTGATTGTGCTACTGGAAAAACTCAGGTAAGATATTGGGTAAACCCAAGAATAAAATCCGAAAACTTTTGGATTTATCCGATAGATTTTTTCGTGCTAACGTGCAAAGATATCCAAAAATATACTGCCACAATGTGAATTGTTGCTTGTGTTTTTACTATGACCTTGTTCAGGCTTAGGCTTATCCAGGATATATATACTGCCACAATGTGAATTGTTGCTTGTGTTTTTACTATGACCTTGTTTCAGGCTTAGGCGTATCCAGGATTTTGAACTTTTTTATTTTAACGAATTTTTTCTCAAAACTAATTTTTCGCATAGCTAGGTAGGGGGTTTAGAATAAATTTCTCAATGAAAAAATTTTTTGATCCCCTAAGTTTTTTAATAGGCCTCTGAAAAAAAGTTTGCTCATGTCAGTTTTTTATTTTGGCTCAAATCCGGATCAAAATTTTTTTCAGGAAAATTTATTTAGGGAGCCCCAATTTTTAAGTTTCAATTTTTTAAGCTATTCCGCTTAAAATGCGTTGATTTTTTGTATTATAGTTTCATTTTGTAGAGTTATAACCATGTTGATTTTAGCTATGCTTTACAATAATCGCTGAGATGTTGCTATGCAATGAAAAGGATGACTGCTATGCGGTTTACCTTGACTTTAATGGATCATTCCGACTCCAGAGGATATTACAAATTATGGAAGCTCGAAGCCATAAACGGTTTCAAGTATGAAATTTCTGGAGCTATTGTCGACTCTTATACCGCATTAACCGTGGTCTAAAATCGAAAAATTTCATTTTTCGAAATTTTATCAAAAATGATTCTATTAGAGGTAATTTTATGCGGGAAACACGTTGGCGATGTTATTTTTGCGTAAAACGCTTCCACATTCGAGAAAATTAATTTTTTTACCTATCTTATATATTATAAAATGCCCAAAAATTCAATTTTCTCGAATGTGGAAGCGTTTTTACGCAAAAATAACATTGTCAATGTGTTTCCCGCATAAAATTACCCCTAATAAGGTCATTTTTGAGAAAATTTCGAAAAATAAAATTTTCGATTTTAGACCACGTTCAATGGGGATAAGAGCCGACAGTAGCTCCGAAATTTCTGTTATGCAGTTTTCTATTTTCAATCATTTAGGAGTCAGAAATTAAACAAATGTTCAGCCGAGTCTTGGTCAAACGAATTCATGATTCTGATGAACTTATCTCCGCACTTTTGGAACTTGAGGCATTTTTTTGACTTTTTTGGATTTCATTCGAATCAGGGTTTCTTTTTTCTCTTATTTTTTAATCATTTTTGCTTAATTTTGAACAAAATTTACTTGAAATTTTTGAGACCAAAATGATTAATTTGCAAAATTCCTTATGGAAACTCTGATTCGAATCAAAATATTGAGCTGCAAGAGATTTATCTTTGACTTTAGGGAATTGCCGAATATCATACTATTTCTATTCTCATGGTTGACTCCATTGGTTGTATGCTATCCGAAACAGCATTTGCGCTTCGTGATGGAGGTACTCTTTTGGTTATTGGACAGTGGCGTAGCCAGGGTTGCTATAGCTCCCTCTGAAAAATGAAAAAATTTCATTTTTGCCCCCTCCTCTTATGATTTTTCCAAATATTTTTGAAAATTAAAAAAATCAATGGTCCGTATGATTTTTCATCAAAATTTTCAATTTTTTCACTAAGATAGGCCATTTTTGTCACTAAAAAAGCCCAAATTTTCACCAAAAATAGTAAATTTCTGATCATTTTTAGCTTAAAAACAAGCACTTTCAAAAAAATTTTTGCCAGCGGCGCTGGTTTTTTGCTTTTTTGGTAGCAAAAAAATTTGCCGCGGTTGATCTTTCTCTCTTTTGCATAAATTACTCTTGTTTCCAAGCTTATAAAAACTTCGTATTTAGGCTATCGTACTCAAGTCAAAGTTTTGGAAATATTAAGGAATTTGTGTAATAAACATGGAATCACTGTTCTATTGGTAAATCATATTGTGAAATGGCAAGACAGGATTACCCCATCTTTGGGAAAGAGATGGAAAAATAATACCGCGATATCCCATCGTATCTATTTGACCAGGCTATCAGACCTCGGGATACGATATTTTGAAATTGAAGATAAGGTATCATGGATTGCATTTCTTATTGCTCCTACAAGGAACCATCCCGAAGTGTGACATCGATATCGAAACCTAACGCAAATAGTTCAGCATATATGATTTACTCACAAAAATGATGAAATTTTTTCCCCGTGAATAAAAATCTGATTTTTTTTATTCAAATTTTTTCATTCGCAGCCTTGATCTTAAAATATGATTTTTTGATATTTTTTCTTATTTTCATTTCCTGGGCTATAGAGAAAATCAAAAGTGCTAACGAGGAAAAAATTCATCATTTTAGTAAACCATATATGCTGAACCATTTGCGCTAGGTTTCGATATCGATGTCACACTTCGGGATGGTTCCTTACTAGAGTTTTAAAAAAATGCAAATATAAGAAAAATTAATGGGGGACATTAAAAACAATTTTTGAATAAAAACATGTGACCAAAGGTAAAAAATTTTCCAAAAAGGGAGGGGAATTGTCCGGGTTACCAATTCCCCTACTCTATGTCCAGTATTTCGAATTTCGGGGGGGGGAGAACCTCTTAGTTTTTTTACGCCGTGAGATGGATATCAGAAAAAATTGCTAATACATGATTAATTTTTTTACAGAATCCCATTACTAGAATCAACTTTACAATTTCCGAAAAAGGATTTCATGAAAAAGAAGAATAAGGATCTATATAATTGGAAGCTTTAACTTAATGACAGATATATAGTAGATGCATATCAGGCACGTAGCGGGTAGGGGGCAATCCGAACAATTGCCTCTCCCGTCATCGAAAAAATTTTCCTAATGGTCCCCACTTATGTTTTTGCTCAAAATTTTAAAAAATAATGATGGTCTCCCATTATGTTTTTCACTAAAATTTTCCATTTTTTTCAAAATTCATTTTTCGTCAATAATCGATTTTGCTGAGCATTTTCAGCTTAAAAAGAATCATTTTTCAACAAAAACTTTTATTAAAAAACATAAGCGATACCTTTATGATCTTTATCAGATTTGGGACAAAAAATTTTTTAAACATGAAGAATTTTTGTACCCTTTAGTAAAATTTAAAAACATAAGGGGGATTTTTGGGACCCTTTGGTAAAATTGTCCCCCCTGTCGCTGGATTCTCGCTACGTACCTGGTGCATATTACAGGGTGAGCCAAAAAAAAACCGTACTTTGCGTTATTTTGGTGAAAAATTTTCAAAATTTTTTTTCAAAAATCACCTATAAGAGACATTTTCATACGAGAAATTGACTGCACGCATCGAAAAACCTTGAAAACGCTTATAGGTGATTTTTGAAAAAAATTGAAAATTTTTCGCCAAAAAAATGCAAAAGTACGGTTCTTTGGCTCACCCTGTAACTCTTATGAATTGTATTATTATTAACTAATTTGTTTTTTTTCTAACAATAAAATCGAAAATACATCTATAATTAAAAGCTAAATCTTATTCTTCCTTCTTTACATCTACTTCCTTCTTTTCATCTACTTCGTTTGAATGTAGGAATCGATCAGCCGCCTTAAAAAATTATTTTTAAAACATTCCTCAGTTTTACGACTGCTTAAATTTCAAAGATGGGTTGAATTTGCTAGTACAGGGTGAGCCAAAAAACCGTACTTATGCTTTTTTGGTGAAAAATGTTCAAAAATCACTTATAAGGGGTAATATTTTCATGCAATTTTTGAAAAATTTTCGCCAAAAAACGTAAAAGTCCATCTTTTTTGGCTCCCCCTACTACTTATACTCGGACAGATTGCCGTACAAAAATATCAAGAAATTCTTTTTTGATTTTACCTGCCATGCGACTAAAGGAGCCATCCAATAGACAATAAAATGCGATAAATGTGGGACATCACCACAATTGAATGTACACGCCCATGCCACTATCGGGTTCTAAACATCAGTTAACGAGAAATTATTTGTATACTCTTTAGACTCACTCCATACATTCCAGTCAAGCCAATGCCTTAATTTGACAAGATTTGAACTGTTAATAACACTAAAACATACCTAAAATCGTAATGAATCCGGCCATAAAGGATTGGACTACGGTAACAACTTTAGGATTAACTAAGCGCTCTTCAAGAAATACTTCAGAAGCTTTTCCGGCAAAAGTTCCAATAGCTTCTACTAAAGACCCATATATAATAGCTACCTAAACTAGAATAAGATTTTAAAGAAAAAACAACTCTCCACCGTTAAATCGGCTTCACACCTCTCTTCAGTAAGAATCTCCGAGTGCATGGGATGGAGTCCGATTGACCAGAACAGTCTCGCAATAATGTATGCAAAATATGCGGCTGTGAATTGCACAGAAAGTATACTGAATAGACGATTTGATGAAACGTTGCCTTTAGTCCAACCCATAATCTCAAAAAGTAAAATTATTAAAATGGTAAACCTATTAAAGCATTTGGAACTATAGTCCGTTTTAGCCCCAACTAAAAAAAAGCTGGACCCAAAATTCAAAGTCCCAAGTCACCATCTCGTCCGATCTGGCAAGTTAAGCAACGTTGGGCCCTCAGTTCGATTCCCACTAGGGTAAAACTTTGATCTACAAAAAACTTTTCTTACAAACAATGCAAAAAAGACTCTTGAATTTTGACTTCAGCAATAAAAAGTTTTTTGATTTGGAGTAATTGTCCTACGGAGGACTTGTCCTAGTGCCCCACTTACTAATGGACAAGGATCCGCAATTGCGTCTCGGAGTAATATGGCATTACAAATTTCAATAAAAGCAATCTCGATCAACACTCCACGCAGTCCATAATTTGCCAATACAAAATTCACATCAAACATTGGAGCACAAATTTGCACTGTCCCTATAAGCTAAAAATAAAACTTTAGTTCAAAAATTTAACAAATGAAACCAACTTCATTTAATATAGTAGCAGCATAAGAATCTTTCTGGAAATATTTTGAAACAATATAGCGAAGAAGTTCACAAAAGGCGTATATAGTAATGTAGAATAATAATGATGCAACCCAGACCCGCATAATGGCTAAATTGATTCAACTTTTCTTATTTTTAGATTAAATCATAGGTATTCGGGAATACGAGCAATTTTCCACATAAAATTACCCCTATATAGATCATTTTTTACAACAAATTTCGAGTCGAGAAAACATGAAAAAATCGCCCAAATTCCAGTTTTTTTATACACCCTGTATATTTTTTAAAATTCATTTTCCTAACTTTAAGGATTTAGCTCTAACCTGAAGGTTAGTTATACAAATTGATCTAATTAGCTTAAAAGATTCTTCAAGTGATAAGAAACTCAAGATTCCACAATAAAGGTCTAACAAATGTCAAATAGCTCAATGCTTTTACATGACGGACGAACGAAAATGAACAAAGTGAAGTGAAGAGGAAATTAATACGGTTCTTTAACTTATCCAGTCTAATAGATTTCTTTGGATTTTTTAAACAAAAATGACGTCACTAGATCAATCTACACATTCTTTCAATTTCTTTAGACAATTGGTCCTCAGAAGAAAAAAAACAAAAATTATCTTTGATCAGATATACACATTACTCAGAAAATTCACCATCACTCAAAAATATAGGGTGAAGCAAAAAAGTACATTTTTGTGATTTTTATGTTTGTAGAAAAATTGCATTTTCTCGAGTAAAATATTGTTTCATTTTTTTCAAAACATAGAAAATTTGATTTTCTGCGTTTTCAAACAAAGAATTAGGTCAAAAGATAACATTTTATCCGATAAAATTCTTTCTACAAACATAAAAATCACAAAAATGTA
>JAQGBS010003810.1:0-11041 GCA_034698545.1 Acrobeloides obliquus
TTGGTGCACTTAAGACAAGCTAGAGATAAATCACGACTTTTTCGTTCCTGATTTTGTACATCTAGGATATTTGTTGGAGAACAATGTAGTTTGATATCGGGGAGTACACACTCAAGTGTAGTGAGCTTGAAGGTGACCTTTATAAAAATGTGGTGCACTATGGAATAAGACATATTCGATTATAAGCATTTGTGGGAACGATTCCTTTTTGCCTTCAAAAATGCAGTACGCCTTTATTATTTTATTGATCCTTGTAATAGTGCCTTATGCATATGCCCAATGTTCATCTGCAGTACTAGCCCCTGGAGTTTGGTCACCATGGGTAGCAAATGGATGTAGTGATACATGCGGAATGTGTGGACTAACACAAATGATTCGAATTTGTTTGGTTGCAGGAACATGCACGTAAGAAAATTTTAATCTGATACAAAATATATAGTTTGCGGCGTATAGTTTTGTTGAAAAAAGATGCGGAAAATTTTTGCTGTGAACATTAAAAAGGGGACACATCTGTTCCATGCAGAAATTTCATAAGATGAAGACACTATGAAGACTTTGCCCCCTCCCCGGAAAGAGTGGGCTTGAGTTTGGTCAAAAGGGGTACTTCCAAAAAGAACATGTTGGCATAAATGGGTTAAATTTATTTTTTAGTGGAAGCTCAACAATGACCTCAACAACCCCTTGTGGAACTATACCTTGTCCATATCCTAGAAATGCTTGTTGTCCTGGATTTGCCGCTGGCGTTTCAAACGGCTCTATCGTATGTATTCAATCTGGTTAAAATATTTCTCAACTCTTCAAATTCAAACCAACTTTTATACAGAAGGTGCAAAAAAGTGGCTTTTACATTTTGGGACCCAAAAATTTATTTTTCTAAAAATGACTCCCTAGGGATAATTTTGAAATCGATTGCGCGTATTCCCAAACCATGAAAACGCTTTCCTATTCAGGGACAAATTGAACTTTTGAAGCGAAAATAATTATTTTCATCGTTTTTTGCAAATACTTTCTAGGGGTAATTTTATGCGAGAAAACGATTGCACACGCTTTAAAAACATAAAACGATTCCCTAATGCATAAAAATATTTCTCGCATAAATTACCCCTAGAAAGTGATTTTCAGAAAAAGACGAGGAAAATGACCCTTTTCCCTTCAAAAATCCAATTTTTTCCCTGAATCAGGGTTAAGAAAGCATTTTCCGGGTTCGAGAATGCGCGCAATCGATTCCCTGCATAAAATTACGCCTATGGGTGTCATATAAAAAATAAATTTTCGGGTTTCCAAAATGTCAAAAAAGCCCTTTTTTGCACCACCCTGAATACCAAAATTTTATGTACAAAAAATATACAATATTTTATTAATAGGCAATAATAAAGTTTAATAATAGTCACAATATATTGCACTTAATATTATGTACATGAGTAAAAGTAGTAGTTAAAAAATGCCTAGAAATGCACTGGAGGTTTTAAGTGATGATGATGTTTTTGGTCATGCTTTTCTTCGAGTTTCTGATCGATGCTATCTCGATGATAATAAGACGGTTCCATATGTGCTAAGTGTTGAAATTGTCCTGGTTGACTGATTTGTGGACGTGGTTCGAATACATTGTATTTCTTTAAAAAATAAAAAATTGTTTTAATCCAGTTTCTGTGCCGTTTACATAATTTTTTTATGAGTTGGGAGGATATGGATCCAAGGGGGTACAAAAAATAGTAAAAAAATGAATTTTTTCAGCGTTTTTTTATTAAAAAATTTAATCTTCAACAACGCGGGGGGTACCAGTTTTTGGATCACCAAAAATCAAAAAACTTTATTATTTCTTTGGCTTACATTACTGCCCCCTCTCTTTTCTTCTTCCTACACCTCTGGTTCAATTGGTAATTTTTCATAGCGACAGAGGGACATTGCCCCTTATTTACTAAATACTTTAAAAAAGTAAATAATTTTACATCACTGTGTCGTCTTGTATCAGTTGATTCTTTATTTCCCATGATAATAAAAAGTTGATTAAAAATTAAAAATAGAGAAAAATATTTTCTTGTACACAATAACAATTGTAAGTTCTGGTAACTAAAAAAACATGAAAACTTTCAAGCAACAAATATCAAAGAATGGATAAAATGTCAACAAAACGATCTCGAAAATGACTAAGATTTCACAAAAAACTGCTATTCATGTTTCAAAATCTAGCTTAACTAGTTCTGAATAAATATTCACTGAATATTTAAAAGTAAGTCATGCGTTCAAAAATTGAAAAAGTACTATGATCAAAATAGTACTTTTTAATCGTCAAAAATTACGTTTTGTGCAAAAATAAATGTCATCTGTTTCTCCCCTTTGATTACCAAAACAACTGTTTGAAAGACTCTTGAAACAATTGGACCAATGAATAAACATAATAGATCACGTGGCTAATAGAGTTAGAGGAAGAGATTGGTTAGGAAAAGTCAGGCTTGTTTATTAAAAGTGCGATTAGCCTAAAAATAGAACTCGAAAACAACTTTCAAAATGAAAATTTCATGAAATGACGTTCCATTGATAACTTTCAAACTGTCCACGGGCTTGTTTCAATTGTTGACTAGAGAAATTTCAACAACTGACTAGTGTAACTTTTTTCAAGATAACCTACTGACTAGTTTGGTTTTTTATGAAGCTAAAATATAGATCTTTAAAAAAACCAAACTAGTTAGTAGGTTATCTTGAAAAAAGTAACACTAATCAGCCGTTGAAATTTCTCTAGTCAACAATTGAAACAGGCCCCAGCCCACTAACAAAGTTGCCATTTTTATTTTCCGCTAAAAATTTTTTCGCGAGATGAAGAAAATAAATAAAAATTGAGAGCGATGAATATTTTTCACTAAAATTTGGCGAGTGGTTGTGAAACAAAAACATCAACATGGCATAAATAGCATAACAAAAGGAGGCGATGGGATGCTAGTGGACGGCCATTTGCGGACGGGACATTTGCGGACGGATACTTGCGAACGGACATTTGCGGACGGGACATTTGCGGACGAACTTTTGCGGACGGGACATTTGCGGACGAAACGTTTGAAAAATTCAATTTGTTTAAAAATTAAATTTTTCAAAAAATTCAATTTGTTCAAAAATTTGAATTTTTAAAAAAAATTAATTTTTCAAACGTTTCGTCCGCAAGTATCCATTCTATCCATTCGCAAATGTCCGTCCGCAAATGTCCGTCCGCAAGTATCCGTCCGCAAATGCCCGTCCACAAGTATCCCACCGCCCAAAAAGAGCCTAAATCAATAAAAGTTTGTTTATTGAAACGAGTTACCAAAAATCATCCGCATCACATAAGTGTCCAGCATATGTCATTGATTGTTTCTACGCCTTTCTGATAGGCAAACTTTTCTTATCATTCTCTTTTTGGATCTCCAAAATGTCCTAAAAATTTTAATTTTCAAATTAAAAATTAAATATGCAGATTTCTGTCATTTTTCGTAAACTCTGAATGAAATTTGCTCGAAAAGGGGTTCTCGGTTTTTAGAAAATTGGGCTATTACCCTTTTTCAATGCGCTCTTTCGAATGGCAGTGGAATTATTCAACCAATCTTTCAGAAATTTAAATTCAAATTTTCGTTTTAATACTCAGACCACTTTAAAAATTGGAAAAAACATATCAATAAAACGGGAATGGTCATACAAGTTAGTTGAAAAAAACCGCTAATCAATATATTTTCAATTTCAAAAACATTTTGATTAAATGAAAATATGTTTTCGAAATTGAGAAAAACAAACTTTGATAAATAACTAAAAATAAACAATTTTTATATGTTGACTCAATTTATGTAAATATGTCTCATAAATAAACTGTATTTATCCTTATATATAAAGCGCTTGTGATCGTTCGTTTGAGTGTACAAGCGGTCTTTTTATGGTGATCCTCAAAAAATACAGGGCTTATACCACGTGTAGGGGTGGTGAGATAAGAAAAAGGAGTGATCGATGGGTCCATCCCTAGAGATAATTTTTTACAGGGGGTGCCTTCCTATTCCCTATGGGCCCAATAGGGGAGAAAAACAAAGTAGCGTTGCGTCGAAGGTGAATCGCTTTGAGCGCCATAGGCGCTTGGTCTCGGTATTTTTAGAAAATTCATATCTTTTGCGTTTATGTACTTGATTTATTTGAATTTTTTAATGAAAAAGATCGAAAATGCAGCCCAATATGAATCATTTCAAGATTAAAGCTCGCCTAAATGTTTCATGTTTTAAGCATTTTTTAAATGAGTTATCATATTTTGTTTACATTTTTTATAAAATATGATAAGATTTTTTATAAAAATATGATAAGACTAAAAATAAAATTATTTCATATTTGCTTATTTTTCATCCCAGTATAAAAATAACTAAAAATAAAATTATTTTGAGAGTTGCGGAATAAATTTTTATCATTTGTAACAACGGTCTAAATGCGGAATAAATTTTTATTATTTTTTATAACAGTCTAAATTATTGGTTGTACCATAATTTTCGGGCTTTTGGAAAAATAGAAATTTCAAAAAGTTCTCCAAATCAACTGATTTTTTCTACTCGGCGGTTTTTCGACATGAGGAACTTGAGTTTGAAGAAATTTGTTGATTTTAACCACAGGAAGGCACCCATATGATGGGTATACACTAAAGGCCACTTCTCAAATCTCAGGTTTTTTCTGGACATTTTCTACGAGCGACCACAGTTTCTGGCGCCATTTTTTGTGGCGAGTCCGAATTTCGCAAAAACAATATAAGTTTGTCTTCAAGAAACCATAGAAAAATTGAAAAAACGACATGTTGTCCTTAAACAACAAAAATGAACGGTTTTTGCTTATATTTTATTTCAAATTTTCTATGGTTTCTTGAGGAAAAACTTATATGGTTTTTGCGAAATTTGGACTCGTCACAAAAATGGCACCAGAAACTGTGGTCGCTCGTAAAAAATGGCCAGAAAAAAACCTGAGATTTGAGAAGTGGCCCTTAAGTGAAGTCCCCAAGGTAAATGAGCCTTCTCTTTGTCATTGCTTGAAGCTCAGGCTGATTTCTGCTTGAATCTCTCCGGGCTAACCCTCATGCCGCTAGTCAATTGACGATTATCAGGAAAATTTTTTCATGCATTGGAAATGCATGCAAACGATCTCCGCCTAGAAAAACCCCTAAACAGCCGTTTTTCCGACGGAAATCAGAATGTTGGTTCATTTTCGCTTCAATACACCCACCTCTTTCCCTGAATAAGGGTCAGAAAAGCATTTTCACGATTTGGCAATGCGTGCAATCGATTTCTCGCATAGAAAAACTCCCATAGAAGTCATTTTTGTGAAGATTCCATTCAAATAGCAAAAGTCTTAAATTATGGTATAATCCAATATATAAACCTGTGCTTCATAATTTTTCAGTTTTTTTCAGTTTTAGGGATTAAGATGTCATTGCTTGAAGCTCAGGCTGATTTCGGCTTGAATCTTCTCCGGGCTAATCCTCATGCCGCTAGTCAATCGACGGTTATTTCCCCGATTTCCATTTCTATTGCATTAGCTATGTGTTATGTTGGTGCCAAAAATCAAACGGCTAATCAAATTTCTCAAGCTATTGCTGGAGGTTTGAGTTTTTCATACAAATTAAATGATGAGGGAAAAAGTGCATTTTTATGATTTTTACATGAATTTAGAACCGAAAATTTTTCCTAGTATTCTCTCCCCTCATAAACATCATAATTTAGATGCCTCAAGTGATAAAATTCTTGACTACTTCTCAGCCATCATGACCCAACTCAACCATCAAAACAAATCTTATGAACTTGACTCAGCCAATCGCATCTATGTCCAAGAAAATTTCCAACTTCTTCAAAGTTACAAGCAAATCCTAACCAACAAATTTCAAGGTCAATTCGAAAATATTGACTTTAACAATAGCAAAGCTGCAGCTCAAGTAAATTCTTTTCTGACTCATAAAATCAAAGGCGTAGCAGGGGCTGAACTGTCAAAAATCGAGAAAAAGATCATAAAAAGTATCATTATGTATTGGGTTGTTCGAAAAATATCTCACCTCTCTTGATTCTACTAAATCTCGATCCAAAAATCCGTTTTTGACACAAAAAAATTTTCAGTGCTAGGCAAAAGTGTATGCTGAATACTACAGGATGGTGCAAAAAAAGTAGAATTTTGACTTTTTTGGGGGTCATTTTTTCAAAAATTTTTTTCTAAAAACATCATTTCTAGGGGTAAAAAAGCTTGAAAAACACGATTCCGGCGTCCAAAAATTTTTTTGACCCTTAATTAGCCAAAAATGGGGGGTTTATGCCCAATTCTTAGAAAAATCGCAATTTGTGCATAAATAATTGTGAAAATGGAAATATTCATTAAACAAATTTATTTAATTACAACAAAACAAGATAATAAAAACAAAATTTAAATCTTATTGAAATATTGCTGAATTTGAACGCCCTTGTTGTCGATGGTCTTTTTAAGACGGGCAGGAAATTCTCTTAACCACTCCTAAATAAGGTCTGTTGGCAAGTCATCCCACGCTTGCAAAATTCTCCGACGCAATTCCTCCAGCGTGTTCGGCATGCTTCCTTCGTAAACGCGCTGCTTCATCCAAGCCCACAGTCGGTAGTCGCACGGGTTAAGATCAGGGGAATAACCGGGCTACGAGTCTTTGTCGATAAATGCCGGAGCAATTGTTTATGCACAAATTGCGATTTTTCTAAGAATTGGGCTCGTTTGGCGACTCAGAGCAGACAATCGCTGAAGCTTTGCGTATTCCTAAAAAAACAGTATTCCGAAGTGGTCCGTTTATTTTGTTACACCCTGTATAGTCTATAGGATCATTAAATAGAGAAAATAATTTTCCAGGTCCCAAAAAATAAAAAAGACAGTTTTTTGCCTACCCTGTATAATAAAATTATTTAGAATATCAACTCCTTTATTGAACAAGCAACTCGTGGTAAAATCAAAGACTTAATTTCTTCAAATGCAATCAATGCTTTGACACGGATGATTCTTACAAACGCTATATATTTTAAGGGAACATGGGAATATAAGTTTGAGAAAGAGCACACTGCGCCGAAGACGTTTTATTTGTCGGAAAACCGAGAGCAAAAAGTAAAACAAATTGTATTTTGCACAATCCACTGGGTCAAATGGAAGTACATATGCCTTTTTTAGGTTCCTATGATGAAGATCAAAAATCCATTCCCTTATTATGAAGATAACCAGGTGCAAGTTCTCGGCCTACCTTATAAAAGCCAAGAAGTTTTTCTTTATGTTATCTTGCCAAAAGATCGTTTTGGCCTTAGCAATTTGCTACAAGACATCACTGGCCACAAATTACAGAACCACATTCAAGAAGCACAAAAATGGCTTAATGATCGATTTAATAACCAAACTCGGATTGATGTAAGTTATACACAACAAAAAATAGATTTTTTTAAATTGTCAGGTTGAATTGCCACGTTTCAAAATTGAGACTGAATTATCTCTAAATAATGCTCTCAAAAAACTTGGAATCACGGATGCTTTTGATGAGAAAAGAGCGGACTTTTCTGGCATGACTGGTCGCCGTGATTTGTATGTTTCTGATGCGGTTCATAAGGCTTTTATTGAGGTAGGTATTTTTGTGCCCCAAAAGTTTTGCCCTCATCTCTGTATACATTTTTTTAAACAATATAACTTTTCTGCTTTGCTTCTTCTTTTTTGTTGTAAAAACTTGGTGAAAATTCATGCGTTTTCAAAGTACTTAGTTTTAAACAAATGAAGAAGGAAGCAAAGCTGCGGCAGCGACTGTCATTTCTATTAATAACAGGAAACAAAGCAAGAATGGTAGTAATTCTGAAGAATTAAGAAATTTTCATGGAACCACCTTTACATAATTGCTACTCATTCTCGAGATATTTAGTTCATTGGAACTGTCTTTATTTTTAAATAAAATTTAAGAGACGATATTTTGAAAGTTCAAACATCTCTGGTACTAGTGTTAAAAGGCTCGACTGCGGTTCGATTTGAGTTCATTTAGTGAAATTAACGGAGATGGGAAAATTTTTAAAAGTCATTTCGAGTCAATACGAAATGCTCCAAAAATTCAAAACCTTGCCCGACGTTCAAAAACCCGATTTTACGTTGATTTTTTGAATTTTCTACCTTGTCTAAAACACCCTAGATAATTTTTTCGGCCAAAAAGACCAACGTATTTCAACACAGAGAACATTTCTAGTGTGTTCTTGAAAAAATGATAAATTTCAACATCTAGTCCCAGAGATGTTCGAGCTATCGTTTCTTAAAATTTGTATAAAAAAGCAATTACAGAATTTTATTTGTCTCTATGAGACAAATAAAATGACGTCAAACTTATAGGATTTGGAGATCGAGTATGATTATTGAAACGAAAATTTTTTTAAATCTTTGTAAAAATAGTTTCGAAAAGCATGTTTGTTAATATTCAACTTGAAATACACAACTAGAACAGTTTCATAATGCCATGTAGGAACTCGAAAATACACAACTAGAACTACTATCGCCGGTCGGGGTTGAATCTTGGTCATCTACAGCCATAGTCTGCTGTGCTAACCACTACACCACACGGCCTTGATGAATGCAATTCCGATCTCGAAATCATTAGTGGTTCTAGTTGTGTATTTTCTAGTTGAATATTAATCGCGTGTTTCAAAAAGAGTGTTTCGAAAAGTCCTACAATCCTTTTATACAATGTGTGACAAAACAATTATTGTGATTTTTTTGTCTGCAGTAAAATTGCATTTTATCGGGCAAAATTATAGTTTTTGAACTAATTCTTTTTTTAAATGTAGGAAATTGAATTTTCTATGTTTGTAAAAAAGAATTAAGTCAAAAATATAATTTTGCCCGAGAAAATGCATTTTTACTGCGTACAAAAAATCACAAAAATCCACTTTTTTGGTACACCCTGTAATCTGAAATTTTACTTTTTAGACCAATGAAGAAGGTAGTGAAGCAGCAGCTGCAACAGGAATTGTCGTGTCACTTACGAGTTCAAATGGAGGCAGTTTTGAGCAATTCCGAACTTTCCATGCTGATCACCCCTTCCTTTATGCACTTGCTACTCGACAAGGGGATATTTTGTTTACCGGAACTGTCGCAAGTTTTGAATGATATTTTTTCGATTATATAATTGTATTATTATGAAAAAGTAATTTTTATTTAGCAATAAAGTTGACAAAAAAAGTAACTTGATGAGTCAGTAAAAAAAGATGTACACTACTCGACTCAAACTTTGAGTCGAGTAGTGTACACTACTCGAATCACTACTCAAATGATTCGAATACTACTAAATGCGTCCTTTTTGCGTGAACTTGACTTGTAGTTAATTCAATTTTTAAATTTTTGATGAAAAATTGAAAACTTGGGCAATGAAAAAAATTATAATGGAGGACCTTTAGGAATTTCGCATTTAGTAGTACTTGATAGTGATTCGAGTAGTGTACACTACTTGACTCGATCTTTCGATTTCAGTTGAGTAGTGTACACTACTCGATTCGTCATTCGAGTAGAGCAACATCGAATACAACACTAGTCGTAAATGCGGCAAAATGTATCTTTTCATCACACATTGAAGGCTTACCATAATCTTCGCCATGATTACATCGAAATTTGCTATTGAAATTCGAATTTTCGAATTCAAAATTTCGTTTTCCTCAAAATTTAGGGGTATAAATTCGAAACTTCGAAATTTAAAACCCACATTTGAAAGTCGAAATCCGAAATTTCGAAATCAAAATTGTGACTTCGTTTTCACTACTGAGGGATATAAATTTTACTTTTGAAATTTAAAAAAATAGAATGTTAAAGGTGATTTTTTGGAGAATTCCTTTCCCTTTCTTCCAACTCATATGTGTACATTTCTGACTGTGAGTGAAAATAAAGTTGCATAGTTTGTATTGTGCTATTTTTTAAATATATCAAGAAAAGTTTGGAGAAAGACAGAAAATTTTACAAACAATACAATACTAAGAAATGATATCTCGAAAGTCGATCTTAGTGTTAGACAGTTCGAGTGGTTCCAAGTTGAATTTATAAAGTGAGATTAACGCATGGGAAAGTTTTTTAAAGTCATTTCAAGTCAAACCGCGAGTGCCAAAAAATTCAAAACCTTGTCCGAATTCAAAAACCCGATTTTACGTTGATTTTTTGAATTTTCTAACCTGTCACCCCCTAGATAATTTGTTTCGGCCAAAATTTCTATCGGCCGATGTATTTCAATATGGAAAACATTTCTAGTGTGATTTTAAAACAATCCAAGAAACTTCGATTTTTGAGTCACTTTTACACGTGGGACTAGTTGGAGGGATTGAAAAAATTTTTTCTCGGATTTTTTCGAAACCTCGTTAGAAATGTTCTCTATATTGAAATACATCTTCCAAATAAAAATTTTGGCCGAAAAAATTATCCATGGTGTTTTAGACAAGTTAGAAAATTCAAAAAATCAACATAAAATCGGGTATTTGAGCTTCAGACAAAGTATTGAATTTTTTGGCACCCGCGGTTTGACTCAAAATGACTTTGAAAAACTTTTCCATACGTTAATCTCACTTTATTAATTCAACTTGGAGTCTACTCGAACTTTTAACACTAGTTAAATTTTGAATTTTTTTACAATCTGGACCCCCTATTATGATTTTTTACCAATAATTGCTCAAATTTTCCATTTTTTCACCAAAAATCGAAATTTTCTGAGCATTTTCAATAATAATTTCAGAAAAATTTTTTGCACTATCGGCGCGAAAAAATCATGGGGGACCATTCTAATTTTTTATAGCAATTGTTGGGGTAAATAGCGAAAAAGCATAGAGAGTGGAAGAAGGTAAATTTGTGAAATTTCTCCCCTCGAAATTAAATCATGAATAAGTACCTGGATGACCCCTTTATAAGATTTCTATATTTTAATTTTCATTCTACGTTATTTACAGGATGGACCAAAAAAACCGGATTTTTCGATTTTGATGATCACCCTCAAAGGTCACTTTACTAAGTTTTTTCTCTTTGATAAGTTTGACAGAAAAGCCAGACACGTAGAAATTTT
>JAQGBS010003811.1:0-11039 GCA_034698545.1 Acrobeloides obliquus
AAAAACCTAAGAATCAACGGTTTTCTCATAAAAATCCGAAAATGTTTGATTTTCGCTTCAATACACCCACCCCATTCTTTGAATCAGGGTCAAGGAAGCATTTTCACGCGACGGGAATGTGCACAATCGATTTTTCACCCTATTTTTACCCCTAGAAGGTCATTTTTCCCAAAAAAAATTTTTTTAAGAAAGGGCCCTAATTTGCACCCCCTTAAACTTTAGCGCCGGGTAGAAAATTTTAGCAAATTTTTTAAAATGACCCTATAGGGTTTTTTCTATGCGAGAAAACGATTGCGCGCATTGAGGAATCTTGAAAACGTTTCCTTGACCCTGAATCAGGCAATAAATCGATGTTTTGTCTGATTCAGGGTCAGGGAAGCGTTTTCAAGATTTCTCAATGAGCTCAATCGATTTCTCGCATAGAAAAAACCCTCATAGGGTTATTTAAAAAATTTGTTAAAATTTTCTACCCGGCAGTAAAGTTTACTCCTCGTTTAAAATGGTAAAAATAAAGTTTTTAGGGCTTGGATCATATTGTACCGGTGAAGAAGCACCAACAAGCTTTTAATGATATTACAATTCAAGAAATGCGTGCGCCAAAAGCCGAACCACAGCTTTTAATCGAAGAAATCGTTATGTTACCGATCGGCCATGAAAAATTCGAGGGAATCAAGTTAAAGCTGCGTAAAATTGATGATGAAGATGAAAAGTTTTCTGTTCTAAAACAAGCATTATTTGAGGTGATATCTTAATGATTGACAGAATTTTACAAGGAATTTGTCGCAACTCAATCACGCAGTGTGTCTGAAGGAAATGAGAGGGTCAAAAAACACGTTTATCGGACTTATTTCTCGCAAAAGCGTCATATTTCACTGTTTTTGACTATGCCCAATGATCGTTTTTAAATTCAGGGTTAGGGAAGCGTTTTGAGTGCGCGCTTCTAGAGTGCGCGCAATCGATTCCCCGCATAAATTACTCCCAGAAAATCATGTTCATACAGAAAATCTAAAAATTTTCGATTTTCGCTTCAATACACACTCCGATTTCCCGATTCAGGGTCAGGGAAGCGTTGAAAATGCGCGCAATCGATTCCCCGCATAAATTTACCCCCGGAAAATCTAAAAATTTTCGATTTTCGCTTCAATACACACATTTCAATTCCCTGATTCAGGGAAGCATTTTCAAACGTTAGTAATGCGCGCAATCAATTCCTCGCATAAAATTAGCCCTAATAGGGTCATTTTTGAAAAAAAATTTCGTGTCGAAACAACATGAAACAATCGCCCAAATTCCGGCTTTTTTTGTTATACACCCTGTAAATAGGTTTTAAGCCAATCTGCGTGATTGAGTTCCGACATGCTCCTTGTTAGTTGAAATTTTTAGAAATACGGCATAGGAGAAGCTTGTGCATTAATGATTTTGTTATACAATGATATAAATCCCGACACCTGTAAAAGCATAAATATAATTAGACAGTTAAATCAGTCGATTTTTTTATGACTTAAAAAATATTTTTAGACATTTTCAACATATCGTTGACCATTCGACCAATATTTCTGACAAATGTTTAAACTTGGTCACTATTTTGGAACGCAAAGATGTGGAGAAATCGAATGATTTATTAATCCAGATGCTAAAACCTCGTTTTGTTAAAGAAACCATGATTAATTTCGGATATAAAGTGTCCGATTATAAGGTATAAAAACAAAGATTAAAATTTTTTAATTTCAAGGACCCCGTCCATTTGTGGGGAGTTGATTCCATGTGAAAGAGTATAAAATTTTGAGCATTTTTTGCTTTTGAACCACTACTTGAAAATCTAATCGTAAAAAGTTATGAGCCAAACAAAAAAAAGTTCAAACTAGTTTGAGCATCGAAGCGAAAGGATTGAGTTTAAAAAATTTTGAGTTTTTGCTTATAAAGTTTAACAATTTGAAGGTTGAATTAAAAACAAAAAGCGTCACTTTTCATAGCTCAATAAGACGAATCAAATGATACCAAAATTATCGAATTTGAAAATAGTTTTGGGTTATTGAGACGAAAAACATGAATCAGGGTTTTCGTTTCAATAACTCAAAACATTGTTCAAATTCGATCATTTTGGTATCATTTGATTCGTCTTATTGAGCTATGAAAGTGACGCTTTTCTTTTTTAATTCAACCTTTAAATTTTTTAACTTTATAAGCAAAAACTCAAAATTTTTTTAACTCAATCCCTTCACTTCGATGCTCAAACTAGTTTGAACTTTTTTTATTTTGCTCATATCTCTTTACCATTCGATTTTCAAGTAGTAGTCCAATAGCAAAAAATGCTCAGAATTTTATGCTCTTTCGCATGGAATCAACTTCCCACAAGTAGTCCTTTTTTTAGACAAAATCTGGCAAAGATGGTATGCGATTAATCGCCGACAAAGACGAAATATTAAACCGAGTGAATGAAATTCGAAGATTTTTAATCATGATCAACGAAGAAGAACTCAAAAATTTGAGCAAAGCCAATGATAACCCGGTAGTTTTTAGTTTTTTTTCTGAGTTTTGTAAAAGTTATCCAGAAAAATTAGAACAACAGGGTCTCCCAAAAAAGTTCCTTTTTTTATGATCTTATGACGAAATTTTTATTCAAAAAATTTTTGGGTCGAAAAAATATGAAAAAATCACCCAAATTCCAGTTTTTTTTATACACTCTGTATTTGAATCACTTATTTTCAAAAAAGAAGACGTTCATTTAAAATTGAATTTTCAGAAAATTGAATTTCGTATCGACTCATCGTTTAGTATTGTTGATGGAAACTGTTTTGAAGATAGATGTTTACCAAGCTTTTTCTTCTATGATGTAATTCTTTTCTTTAACACTTTACAAATTGTAAGTCATGCGGTTTCTAAACCAGAATTTCACGCTGAATACGATGACACCAAAATCATAGTCCAGATCGTTTTCTATCAAAAGCTATTTGAATGAAAAGATATTGTGTAACTTTTGCCTATCATAAATTTTTGTTTGAAAACATTTTTTCACTATCGTATTCAGCGTGAAATTCTGGTTTAGAAACTTCCTGACTTACAATTCGTAAAGTAAGTATTAAAACGTAATGATTCAATTCCAGGTTCAATATGCTGGTATTTGGTCGAGAAAACCAATAAAAGAGCTAAGAAAGTCTCTGAATACAATAAAAATGTTGTTTTGTGTGATTCGAGTTAGAATTGAGGAAAAAACATACCAGGTAAAATTAGCCAAATTTACAAGGAACCTTCGCAGCTTGACATTCTCAAAAGTTGTCCGAACCTAGCTAAAAATGTTTCTCATACCCGAGTTTATTAACACTTAAAGCGTCATGTGTTTGTTGAAGACTTTTTTGTGCTGTTTTTCATACTGAACAAGATGCTGCAAAAATTTTTAGAAAAAAAGTGGGATAGCAAATGGTTTTGACCATCCGAAGGTATGTATATGTAAATTTGACTCAAACAGGTCGAGCGTCTCATAAGAAAGGTTTTATCACCCAATCAAGATCCCGTTGGCATACTGGTGAGCTGCGCTACAAAATGGTATATAGAATTTATGAAAGCTTTCGTTTCAATAAATATTTTTATTTGAATCTTCGACATACACTGCCGCAACTAGCCTCATAAAACGAATATAAACAGAGTCAAAAGTTCGTTTTATGAGTTTAGTTGCGGCAGTATATGACGAAGATTTAAATAAAAATATTTATTGAAACGAAAACTTTCATAAAGTCAATATACCATTTTGTAGAGCAGCTTACCAGCATGCCAACGGTATCTGTATCGGGTCATAAAATTTTTCGCTGTTCCGAGGGCTCTATATCCTCGGAGAAGTTGTATAATTCCAAAAAATAAGAATAAACTCGGGTATGAGGAACGTTTTTAGCTAGGTTGGGACAATTTCTGAGAATGTCAAGTTGCAAAAGTTCCTTGTTAGTTAAAAAAACGAGTCATAATTTTTAGGCTATATTTACAACATCTCAAAAATTGTCTTATGTCAAACACAAGTTAAGAGAACTTCGCCGAGTGAATGGACACAACTTTGAAGTCTATGATTTCAATAAGCCAGATGTCAAACTAAATGAAAACGACACGCTGTCTGTACTCAATTTAAAACCAGCAGCTTGTTTAATTCTCAAATTTGAATAGTTTATATAGGTTAACGGAAAATCTGTTTTTCGGGAAAATCTAATTTTCAAGGGAAAATCTGAACTGATCAGATTTTCCCGTAACATTTACAAGATTTGTTTGATGAAAATAAATTTTCGCCAACCCAATAAACGTAGGCTTAAGCATAGGCTTAGGTCTAGGCTTAAGCCTAGACCTAAGCCTAGGCTTATTGAGTTGGCGAAAATTTATTTTCATCAAACAAATCTTGTAAATGTTACGGGAAAATCTGTTTTTCAGGAAAATCTGACCAGTTCAGATCTTCCCGACAAACAGATTTTTCCGTAACATATATACAGGGTGTATAAAAAAACCGGAATTTGGGAGATTTTTTTTTGTTTTTTCGACCCAAAAAATTTTTTTTCAAAAATGATCCTATTAGGGCTAATTTTATGCGGGGAATCGATTGCGCGCATTTCCAACGCTTCCCTGATCCTGAATCAGGGAATCGGAGTGTGTGTATTGAAGCGAAAATCGAAAATTTTAGATTTTCTGATGGTAAATTTATGCAGAGAATCGATTGCGCGTATTCTCGAAATTTGAAAACGCTTCCCTGATCTTGAATCAAAAATTTTTTTAATATACCCTGTAATCTTATAAAGAGCAAAATTAAGTCATTATTGTTTAAATTTATTATATAGTCCGTTTTAACCCATGATTCCATCAAAAGTTCCCCGATCCAGGTAAAGAGCAAACCCGTCCGATCTGGCAAGTTAAGCAACGTTGGGCCCGCAGGTTCGATCCCCGCCCGGTGGAAAAGTTTTTGCACTCGTCCAAATAAGTCAAGCGATTCGTTCGTTGGATTCCTTAACACATGCCGAACAAATTTAGTTCGCACCACTTTTTAGGAAAACATTTATGTGATCAAGAAAAACCTTATTAAACCTAAGAACTAAAGTTGTCCTACATGCGTTAAAGAATCCAACGAACGAATCGATCGACTCATTTGGACGAGTGCAAAAACTTTTCAACATAGCGGGGAGCGAACCTGCGGGCCAAACGTTGCTTAACTTGCCAGATCGGATGGGTTCACTCTTTACCTGGATCGGGGAACTTTTTTGGAATCATGGGTTGAAATGGACTATAAAAGAATTTTTTGTTTAATCATTACGTTATTTTGCGTTTTACTACGTTATATTTTTATATTTAGATCGATCTTTTAATGATATAATTTTTTGTCGTGACGTCACGCAGCCGTGATGCCTCGATACCGTCATGACATTGCGATGCCGTCATGACGCCGTCGTAACATCAAGATGCCGTCATGACGTTGCGATGCAGTCATGACACCTTCGTGACGCCACGATGCAGCCTTCATGGCGTCGCGATGCCGTCATGAAGCCGCAACGCCGTATGACAGCGCAACGCTGTTGTGATAGGCGTCGCGACGTCATGACGGCATCGCGATGTGAGGAAACAAATATGTGTGAGAAAAAATTATGCCTTTTTAGATACGTTTCTCTAATTTTTCAACTTTAGAAATGGGATTTTTCAGCTTCATAACAAAACCTTTTAAAAGCGTAATAAATTTTGCGAAACAAGCCGTCAGTGGAGTCGCCAAAGCTGTTTCCACCGCTGCTTCATATGTAGCAAAAGGTGTCAAAGCAGTCGGAAATTTTGTTTCTAAAGCCGCAAGCGCTGTTGGAAATTTCGTTAAGAAACATGGAAAGAAAATTCTTGCTGGTGCAATGGCGGCTGTGGGTGTTGGAATATGCGTCTTTTCAGGTGGATTGCTCACTCCGCTAGGTGCTGGATTGCTAGCTGGTGGTCTTTCTGGTTTAGCTGCTTCTTTTAAAGTAATGGAGTTTTATCTTATACAGTCAAACCTCTGTTTTATGACACCTCCGTTTAATGACAGCGACCACGCAGGGATGCCGGCGGGAAAATTTGGTATATATAGCAAGCCGATTTCTTTATATACCAAATTTTCCCGCCGGCATCCCTGCGTGGTCGTTATGTCCCCCACAGGATGTCATAGAACGGAGGTTTGACTGTATTTGTTTACATTAAGAATGTTTAGAAAGGCGGAACTTGGAAAGATTTTGGAAAAGCAGTTTTGGGTGGGTTTATTGCTGGTGCTTTAACTGCTTTAGCTGCTCCTGCGATTGGATTGATAGCGGCCAAAGCTGCCGCAGTGACTACGGTGCCTTTATTAAGCACTTTGATCACAGCTAGTGTTTCTGCCATCGGTTATGCGGGTGTAGCGGTAGCGACTAATGCTATAAACAATAAGGTATTGGCTTGAGCGTTTTATTGATTAAAATATGGGCAAACAGAGTTTCGCTCGAGAAACCGAGTTCCACTTCCCGGTTGACTAGAGAAGGGTCGACCCTGCGACCTAGAACAAATCTCCAAATCCTAGAGCCGATATCCTATCTCCAGGGCTGAACCCAAGAGCCGATCTCGAGACCCAATTCCAGGCCAATCTCGAGCTAACAATGCGCCCCAGAGCAGACTCCCTAAACACAATTTTCAATCACTGAGCCCTAGAGCCAATCCCGAGCCCCAACGCTCGAGATTGGCTCTAGTCCGAGCCTCAGGGCCGATCCGACCCCCCCCCTAGGTTGGTCTTTCCTTCAAGGCCGATCCCAGAGAATTCCCGATTCCCCCTTCAGGACCGAGTTCCGAAGCCGATCTCGAACTGTTGGCTGATCCTCTATCTACTCGAACCTCAAGACGAACCAAGTCGCGAATCATGGTAAAGCAAGAGACGTCACGACGGCGTCATGATGGCATCGTGACATGCATGTATTAGAGGGACTACAGAGGGACTGTAGTTTCATTAAAAAAATTAAATTTCCATCATTTTGTTAAGATGAAGAAAATCGATTTTGAAAACTTCAAGTGAAAAATAAAAATGTTAAAATATGCGAAAATATTTCAAAATTTTTTTACAAGATTTGTTCAGCTTTCCATCAGCTATCACCTAAAAAAATCCCATCGAAAAATCTTTTTATTCATCCGAGATATGATCAAAAGTTTAGGGTATGAATGTACGTGAGACGCACTGTATAACTTGTGGCGGTTGTACTAGTGCCTGTTTAATGTTTTTTAGATTCATGGACAAAAATGGAACGAAGGTTGGAAAACTGCCGCACTCTGTGGTGGAATGATCGGTTTGATAAGCCCGGCAATAAATTCTGTCAAACTTAACAATACATTGAATCTAATATTCAAACCTCTTGAAGAATCGTTTGGCCATGCGTAATCTCAAAAAATGCAAATTTGAATTTTAAATTTTTATTTTAGCTGGCTTACTAGTATAGCTACTGTCGGAATACGAATGGGTGCAAATATTGGATTAAATGCGGTAATGCAACGTTTATCTGGAGAAAAGGTAGCATTTTTTCGAAAAATTTCATTTCATAAATTATCAAATAGGTAAATTGGTGTAAGGCTATCTACGAAGGAGCTATTTATAGTTTTGTGAATGGTAGACGTGCGAATGCAAATCTGGTAATTTATAATCAGTGATACAGATAAATTGAACTTTTTCTAGCCATCTGTTGATCCACCAGCACCGCATGTCTATAATCCTCAACCTAAAATCGGTAGGAGCTCTATTACTTTCGGCTCTTATACTCCCATTGAACGTGGCCTAAAATCGAAAAATTGTTTATTTTTCGAAATTTTCTCAAAAATGACCCTGGGTAACTTTATGTGGGAAACACGTTGGGGGTATAAGAGGGGTACAATGGGGGTATAATTTAGCATTTCAGCAGAATTTTTGACCCCAGCCTGGCAACTTAAAACGGGTTTTCTCAGGACCCTTAAATTATTTTCAATTAATTAAAAAGCAATCGATAGAGGAATATCTGACACACAATCGATTACATTTGCTAAGATATAGCCCCGTAAATTTTTTACGCCACTTTGAAGTTGGAGGCACCCCTAAATTTTGTACCCTCCCCTTCTCACGCTCTTAATTCCTCGAAAACTCGGTCAGATTCGGCCCAAATCGACTCAAAACACTCTTATTCGTGTTTCCCGTATGGAAAAACTACATTACAATCAAAACTGACAAAATTTGAAAAAAGTTTTTTTCAATTTTCGGCAAGATTTTTTGCAAAATCCTGGTATAGACATTTTTAGAAAAAAATTTCGGGTCCAAAATTGCGATTTTTTGGGACACCCTGTAAAAAATGTAAATTTAGTACCTGCACGTGAGTGTGAATCATCTGGTGTTCCACAGAAGGAACCAAAACCGTCAAACATAGAAATACCTAGTCCCAATTATGGCGCACCACGACCATCAGAACCTAATGTAAGCGAAAGTAACGCTGAAGCAACACCAGAAAGAACTCCTAATGCAGCTAATCAACAAAGCGAACAAGAAAGACCCGCTGAAACTCAAGGCGAACAAGAAAGACCCGCTGAAACTCAAGGCGAACAAGAAAGACCCGTTGAAACTCAAGGCGAACAAGAAAGACCCGTTGAAATTCAACCTCAAGAGCAACAAGCACCTATGCTTAGAAATATTCCCGCTGATCGAATGACAACATCGCAAGAAACTCACTTTCATTCTGCTACTGAAAACTCGCAACGACCTGCGGTAATTTCGAATGCAACTTCGAGTGTTCCAGCAAATCGACCAGAGAATATATCGTCAGACCGGTCAGAAAACGTGGTCAACAACTTACCAAACAATCGACATATAAATTTATCCGGTGAATCAGTGTCTCGCACAATTCTTGATTCTGCTACAGAAAATGTACGTCAACAAAGTGGATCAAACTCGGTTGAAAATCATTCGATCGAACCAATCCATATTAATGAACAACCGTCGACAAGCTTGGAATCAACTACTAGAAGAAACATCGATTTAAATCATTCGCATGAACATAAAAATAATCCCCGACAAGCTGTTGAAATGCCTCATCAATACACTTTCGAAAATTCGGAAATTCAAACATTAAACGCACCTCGAATTCCTGAAACCGTTTCTGAACAAGCATCTAATTCAACACAACCTTTAGAATCAAATGTTTCAGCGCAAACTTCGAATGAATCCAATCGATATCAAACAAGAGAACTTCCAATCTCGGAAAGATACGAATTTGTCCCCGAAGAGCTTCAACCCGATAATCAAATGTTAAGTGAAGAAATGCAATCTACGTCGAATTTTAGTCGGTTAAAGACATCAGTTACTGGTATTCTCGAAACAGTAGGAATCTCTTCGAAACCGGATAATGAAAGACCGTTGATGTCGCGAGGAAACGTTTCTGGTATACTTAATAACTTGCCGTTCATGAAGAAGTCTTCCAACGATGATGAACCCATCTTTATATACAACTTATATGAAGAACTACGATTTAAAAACTACATGAAATCGAAATCGATCGAAGCAATTAAAAACATTAGCAGAAGAGAGCTCGAACAATTTCAACGAGTAACGGCACCATCCGGTAAAAATGCTGTTTTTAGACGAATTTTTGCAACTCCATAAAGGGTTTTTCTATACGAAAAATCGTTTCTGGAGATTACCGAATCTTGAAAACGCTTATCTGATCCGGAATTCGTCCAAAAATCTTAGGCGGGATTTATACTTCCGTCGCATCGCGACAGTGTATTTTTGTGTCGCGTGACGCGTCGCGAGTTGGCGTTTATAGTCTGTCGTAGGGATGCACCCTTGGTCCGTGTCGATTTTTTCACTTTTTAATAGGCCTTAACTTTTTTTATTTGTAAAGCATGATAAAATTTTTTTAATAAAATATAGCTGAGTATCTGGTCTACCAATAGGTAAAAAAAGATAGGTCCAAATAATTTTTGTCAAACCTATGACGTGTAAAATTCTCCTTGTCCGTCCCCAGCACTATTCTGGTCCGTCTAAAGTTAAAACGCAGCTAAAGTCGACAATTAAATGAGTTTATGCTAAATTTAGTAGCCATTTACTAGATTAATATATGGGCGCTGTCTCGACCACCTGTTCGAGACAGCGCGCAGCCTAAAGCGTTTTCAAGATTCAGCGATGCTAGCAAACGATTTCTTTGATAGAAAAGCTCTTATATTGTCATTTAAAAAAATTTTTGGGTAAAAAATAGAAATACAAAAAGTGGACTTTTTTGGACACCTACGTTATAAAAAAATGAAAAAAATCGAAATTAGAATCATAAAATTTAGGCATAAAAATTGGTGTAAGTAATTCGGATAGAAAAAATGATCAATTCCAAGCATATCCATCAACATCAAGGATGACTGAAAACTTCAAAGAAACATTCGAATATTCGGAAGAGTCAACAAATTTGCAAACCAAAATAGAAACTTCCAAAAATGCGCATTCTTCTGATAAACCGGGACAACTGATAAAAGATTCAAGGAAAACTGTCTTAACATGTCCGATAATTGTCTACAATCCGGATACAAAAGCCTATGCGATTCTTCATCCGGATAAATGGACTATCTCAAAATTTCCTAAAGGTTCGTTATTATTAGGTCTTTGCATAAGTATGGAGCGTTTTTTTTCAGAGTAGTTGTTTTCGATGGAGACATCCATTTTCTTCGAGATTTTTTGTTAGCATATGAGAACCAATTACATTCAACTCTCGATATAACACCCCCTAGCGGATGGGGTGTTATATCGAGAGTTGAATGTAATTGGTTCTCATATGCTGACAAAAAATTTCGAAGAAAATGGATGTCTCCATCGCAAACAACTGAAAAAAAATGCTGGATACTTATGCAGAGACCTAAAATTTATTAAAGGACCAGTCCAGTAATTTACAGCCATATGAAAAAAAAGACATATTCGGAAAGATCATGAAAAATGGAGCATTTTTTGTTTTTACGACATGTTCCGAATCGTTGTAGTTTTCGAGATAATTGCGTTTGAAATTTTGAATTTTTTACAAGCTCTTCGTTGTAATACACAAACT
>JAQGBS010003812.1:0-11037 GCA_034698545.1 Acrobeloides obliquus
TCGGAATTAAGTCAACTAAAGTTCATTTAAATCTACAATTCCCAGGCTTCCAAATGAGCTATTAACTTTATGAATTGTGTATTTTTTTAGATACGTAGCCAAACTCGATCCAAACCCGATACATCCCTGTTGCCAATCGTTTCAATAAACACGATTTAATTGAAAATCAGGCAAAGTTGAATTTTTTGACATGCTTGAACGCAGCCTAAAGAGCCAAAAAATCCTTTTTGAAGCTATACCACCCTTTTTTATTAGAAATTCAACTTACTTCATCAGAATTTGGTTTCACAATCTTCTCATTTTTAGTTAATCTATGCGGAGGTTTAATTGCCGAGGTTGGAAGTTCATTACTATGTGTTGATGTTGGTATCAAAGAAAAGTCAATGGGAATAGCAGTAGTAGTAGAATCGATAGAATGCTTGGTCGAAAAAACCGTCGACGAAACAAAAATAGTAGAAAAAATAAGAAGAATTTTACTATCTAATGCCATTACGCTTCACTTCACTTCAACGAAATATGTAGTGCTTGCGAAAATTTTCTTGACAAGATTCAGTTACACACATCCTTAAAAGTCAATTTGAGGCTAAAATTTCACACGTTTTATTTATCAAATTCTGAATACTTTAAAAGATTGAATAACAAATGGTTGAGTGTAAGATCGGGTCGGAAAAATGGCTGTTAGTCATGTCCGGCATTCATGCATTACTTGTCCGATTTTTTTCACTCTCAGCGGAGAGGCGTCCATATTGATTGGGGTCAGAGAAAAAGCAGGCTCATAACTAGCGGAACCAAGCCAGATAGCTTGCCCTTTTTTGTGCCATTGTAGGCTCCAGAGAATTCTCAATCGAATTAGCCAACTAAAGTGGCAAGAATAACTTCTCAAAATTGCCAAAACGGATCCCAAAAAAACTAATTGAAAGTATAAATGCCTTAGAGGAGGATGAGCATATGGAAAAAACTACTCGACATTGGATAGAAATAGGGTTGTAGAATGAGAATTTGACCAAAAAAAAACAGTTGAAAATTGAATCTGGACGGTCAAAATTTAGTTTGACAAAAATTAGATCTTTTGCCAAAAATTAGATTTTTTTAATACAAATTCGATTTTTAGTCAAAAATTTGATCTTTTGTCAAAAATTCCATTTTCCCCCCTTTATGTTTTTGTCAAAATCTGTTTAAATTTTTTTCAAATTTACCATTTTTTCACCAAAAATTACCAATTTTCGTCAAAAATATCGAAAATGTTCTATTTTTCAACATAAATGGCCAAACTTTACCTTAAAACGCCTCCCAGACCATGAAATATAAGATTTTCGTATTTTTTGAGTTATTTTCGGTAGGAATTCCAACTTGAAAATACGAAAATTGGTTATTGTTTTTTGGCTAAAACTTTAATTCAACAAAAATTTTTCGAAAAAACAACGTAAAGGGGAACCAAGGCGATTTTTAGGGAAAATTTATTTTTTTAAATCATAAGGGGGAACCGGACCTTGTATTTGAGCCACCCGAAAAATTTTTATGGTATGCCACTGAACTCCAATACTTTGAAATGCTTATAACCAAGTTGAGAGTGCTTCAATTTCTTATCACTAGATTTTTTTAAATTATAGAAACCAATTTATTCTTTAAAGAATAACATACAAACAAAATTTGGAGCTACTACATAATAGGAGGAGGCTACCCACGTGAAAAAATTTTCGAAATTTTTTCTGCAAATTACACCTCTAGGGGGTAAAAACATGCGGGAAATCCGAATTTGACATTTACGAAGCGAAAAAATGCTTCCCTGATTCAGACAAGACCTGTGTATTGGAGTGAACAGTCGCAAAAATGCGATTTTTCGCTTCAATACACAGGCCTTCCTTGAATCAGAGAAGTATTTTTTCGCTTCGAAAATTCGAATTCCCGCATGTTTTTACTCCTAGAGGTGTAATTTTCAGAAAAAAATTTCGAAAACTTTTTCACGTGGGTGCCCCCAATCCCTATTGTGTAGTAGCTCCTAAAAAAATTTAAATTTGACCTATACTATTCTTTTGCTATTATGATCTATTTGAGCGATTTAAAGGCTTTCGGCATTGCCTAAATTAATAATTAGAATAATCGAATACAATGAAAGTTATAACATAACTTTAAAGCCACCCTTTCCTCTCCATGCCTGCCCAATGGGATCCTCCCTAACTTCGTCGTAACTTGTCAAAAATTAGGTACCAACTTCTTATTTGAAACCCGAAAACTAGTTTTTTCTATGGATTTCATTAAAAAATTAACAAATTTTCGCAAATTAACGAAGTTATTCAGCAAATATTATGAAGTTGTTAAATTTTCTTCAATTTTTAAAATATTTTATAACCAATTTCCTATGACTAACTTCGTATTTGAGGCCTGAAAGTCTTTTTTGCAGAAACAACCTCGTAAACCAATCATATCACCCTGGGTGTACACCTATTCCCCCCGATCTTTTGGCAAATATGCCGATACGTGAAAAACTTACACAGTGGTCAAGTTGATTAATGTAATCAATCATTTCCTGATGGCATGTTTCCAAGGTGCCCGGCTTACCATTGACACGCTCGTTACATTCTTCCAATGCCTCTTTGAATTTTGCCATTTTCGGCTCGCATATTTCACGGAATTGAGTTAGCTGGTCTGTGTTGGGGTCAATCTATAATTTGTGGAATAAAACCTTTAAAATAAAAAATTCCAGCTTACGTCCGGCATGTTACAGTAATTTTCGCTTAAATAGAAGCTAAATAAGGTTTTCTGAAAATCAAGTTTATAAAAAATTAGTTGCGAAAAAAGAAGATATTTCATGTTCAGTAACACAAAAAACAAATCAATAATCTGATCATTCATAGTTTTATTAAATTAGCTAAATTATGAAAAAAATTGGAATTTTGTGAATAATTCAAATTTTCATCGAAAAACTTGGCTTCAAACATATTGGGCAGGAATGCCAAGAACATTTTGTTCAAAATCAGCAAATCTGACTTTAAAAATCAGATTTAAGGAGCAAATGCTAATTTTCCATTATATTTCTATATAAATTTGAAAAAATTTCGCATCTCAAAAATTAGAATTGACACTGAAATTAGATTTTGCCATATTTGACATCTCAAAATCAGCACTTTTCTGAAAACATCAGCAGACTTGGTACACCTGGGATTGGATTTTCGGGTGTGAAGAGCAATCTTATTACGATCAAAATTGATCCAAAATTTCCTGTTCGAAATCCCGATCAGGGATGCAACGTTATTAAGGATTATGAAATTAATTCCGAATTTTGGCCAATTCGTAATGACGAATTCCGAATTTTTGAGAATTACGAACAAATTACGGATTGCGAAGTTTCCACACCCGAAAAACCCAATTCCGATGTTTGAAGCCAAGTTTTTAGATGAAAATTTGAATTATTCAATCATGAAAAATCGGCTGAGGATGTTCCGACAAAAATGGCTGTGAAAGGTTAATTTTGACACGGACATTTCGAATCAGACATTTCAAAAGTTATTTTCGAAACGGACATTTCTTCTTTAGAAACTGATTTCGACAAGTGGAGATATACCTTCGATACTTTTCGAAATATCCGTTTCGAACAAATCTGTCGAAAGTTACCTTTCAAAAAATTTTAACTTTTCAGAAATAACTTTTCGAATTTTGTGTCAAAACATCCTATAGCCGAAAAATCGGGGATTTCTAATCCCGTCAATCCTAGACTTGATACTAAAGACTAAAGCTTTTTCGCAAAAAATATCAAAAATACGCGTAAAAATAAGTGAAAGATCAAAAATAACCGGAATGCATGTTCTAAAACAACGAACTGCAAAACTCAACCCGTTCATCTTGAAATGAGCAAAAATAAAAATGGAGCTTTAAATACGTTTTTTGTGCAGTTGAAATTCAATGTTGTTACGTTTAAAATGTTATTGTAACTGCATAAAATTCTTGAATAATTCAACGCATTGAAAAATTAATGCTTTTTGTTCAAGTTGCACAGTTCGTCTAGAAGAGGAATGCATGTTGTTGAGCAAATTGTTGAGCAAAAAAAGATAAAAAATGGAGGTCGTAGGAGTTTTTGCAACAAAAAACGGATAATTTTAAATGGATTTAGGAATTCGGCGAGTACATGTAAGCCTTGTAACCATTTGCGTTGAGATTTATGATAATTTGGAGCTCAAGAGGGAGAGGGGCCACACGCATGAAAAAATTTTTCTGGAAACCCTTCTAGGGGTAAAAACATAGGAATGAAATTTTCGAAGCGAAAAAATGCTTCACTGATTCAGGGAAGGCGTATTGTGTACTGAAGCAAAAATGCGATTTTTGCCTTAAAACGAATTATTGATCAACCCAATACAACCAATTATAATGGCTTGCATGTGCTTGCCAAGGCCAAAACTATAACGACTTTGTAACGCTAGGAAATCATGCTTTTAAGTTTTTTTAAGTGCGAGCAGATGTTGCCATAGTTGATGAACTTAACAATCGACTTCTTTCACCACGTGGAGCCTCGAGCCGAGAGTCTAAAAATACATGATGAGCAAATAAACCGTACTTTAGCGTTTTTTGCAAAAATTTTCAAAAATCATCTATAAACGTTTTCAAGGTTTTTCTATGCGTGCAATCAATTTCTCGCATAAAAATACCTCTTATAGATGATTTTTGAAAAAAAAATTCACCAAAAGTACGGTTTTTGGTTCACCCTGTAACCAACTAGCTAAAATAAACCTCGAAAACTTACATCGAACTAATGAAGGCTTAGCGCGTTCTGTTTGAATATAACTACCCGCATAAAAGATTCCGATGATTACAACAAAAATAGAGACTGAAAACGCAACCATCATCACATCATGGTGTCGGTCCTTCTTCGTATCATCTGGGCACTGCCAAACATTGTGCCAAATATGCATTGTATCGTTCATAGTGGTCTCAACATCAAGACAAAAATCAACATTTGGTTCTGTATAAATCTTCCAGTAATATTCAAATAGCTCATTGAATGTTTGTTCGCAATTTGGGCAAACATTCGAAACATTTTCTGCATCAGTAACTTAAAAAAATATTTTGAGCTATTGCAAATCAAGTGGGTCACTCCAGGGTCAAAAATCAAAAAATGACATATCTAGGGGTAATTTTATGTGAAAAATCGATTGCGCACATTCCTGAAGAATGAAAACTTTTGTTTGGGCCTAAAAAATCAGCAAAAGATTCGAAAAAAAATTAAGTTTCAAGTAAGTAAATGTGAAAATATGGATAAAAATACAAGGTTTTGACGCTTGGGGAATGCGCACAATCGATTTTTCGTATAAAATTACCCCTAAATATGTCATTGAAAAAATTTTTTTTGACCCTGGATGACCCCCTTGGTTCACAATAGCTTCAAATATTTGTCAACGCATATTATCCACATACAATTAGTTACACACTCTCTCCATGAGTAAAGATGGTTTTGAAATTGCAACGTTTGATCATCATACGAATAGGTGCTTTTGTTTCCTTCAAAATCCCAGGTTATCTTTAAACAGGCTAAAAGTGAAAATAAAGCGTATAGAAAAGACAACAAAAAACTGGTACTACTAAGGATTAGCTAGCCCACTTAACGCGAAATTTTCAAAAAATTTTTTAGCTTTTTTTCTTTAAAAATGACCTATCTAGGGTCACGCTAAGTGGGCTCTCGCTAATCCTTAGTAGTACCAAAAACTTACAGCTACATCTAGAATTCTCCCAAATTCTTCTCGTTAATGATTCGGAGATTTCGTGGCTATACGACACTAAATAGTTTCCATAAATCACATTAGTGCATGTCTTATTGTCTAGCGATGTAACATTATCCTAAAATGCTGCTCAGAAAATGACGACTTTTGTTAAAAAAAATGAAAAATTTCGGACATTTATAGTGAAAATTCGATATATTTAAAAAAATGTTTTTATAGTAAAATTATATCAAAAATACCAGATGATGTGTCGTGTATTCCATTTGTTTGAAAGCGATGTATTGTTCCACACAATTAGTACATACTTTAGGTGGTGAAGAATAGTTTGAGGCACATTTTACCATACGCGATTGCACCTCAGCTAAATCCTACAAAAGGTAAAAAATGGATATTCATTATAAATTGCAAGAATACCTGAATATAATGCTGACATGGTCCATCGAGATCCCAAGTCTCGTTAAGAGACTCCACTATATTAGATGAATACAGCACAATAAACACATATAGCAATAAAATACGAATAGTCATAACTTTTCTAAAAAACTGGCACTATTACTTTTTTCACGTTTTTTGAATTTTTTTCTCAAAAATTGCATTTTAATGCCGCGTGGCGCGGCAATACAGGGTGTCTCAAAATAAAGGGAACACCTGTAAAATTTTGTGTTTACATGTCATTTTGAATTTTTTTAAACTAAAACCATAACAAAACCAATATATAAAATTATTCAAAGTGGCTTCCCTTGGCTTCTACACAGGCTTGAGAGCCATGTTCCTTTTAATGATATTTGACTCAAGAAGCAATCGTTCCCTTCTCTTTCTTTTGGTGGTTGTGGTACGTATCTTGTCCAACCTGCCTCCGGCGGTATGTAGCTCAAGTCAAAGTCTTCGTTTTCTTGCTCTTGTATATTATTACATGAAAGTGGACAAGTTCGACAGATCTCGTACTTCGAGATTACTTTTTTCAGTCGCTTTGGGAAATTATCGACAATTTTTCAAGTGTTTCAATAGTAATCTCATTCCAGGCTTTGATCAATGCGCGTTTCAAAGATTCAATATTATAGTGTGGTTTAGCGCAGGCTTTTTCTTCAAGAATATCCCACACAGAATAATCCATCGGGTTCAAATCTGGTGAATTCGAAGACCATTCATCTCTTGAAATGAAATCAGGGCACTCTTCAGACAACCATTCTTGCATTTCATTGGCCTTGTGCCCAGGCGCCGAATCTTATTGGAAACACCAATCTGCATCATCAAAATGTTCTCTTGGGGAAGAGATGAGGTGATCTTCAAGCATTCCATGTACACATATCGATCAATCTTGACTCCTTGGTCCACAAACACCAAAGGAGTTTTTCCATTGCTTGTGATTGCTGCTTATACCATCACACTTTTTAGCTTTTGGACTTTTTCCACAACTTTTTCATCTGTCTCTGGTGTCATTTTTTGACTAAAAAATGAGGCAAGAGACGCTTTAAAAAAGAAGAAAATCATGCGTAAAAATAAAAATTTCCAGGTGTTCTCTTTATTTTGAGACACTTTGTATAATCCTGCATAAGGGTGAAAAAATCAAAATGCAATTTTTGAGAAAAAATTCAAATAAAAAACGTAAGCGTGAAAATAAACATAAAAAGAGTAATAGTGCCAAAAAAACTTCTATAAACTATAAAACACTAATGTAAAATCAAAGATCCATCATATGAATTTTTTCACGATCATAAAGCTGTCCAGATAATGTATCAAGTCTAAAATTTCAAAATGGCGCCAAATATTGACTTAATAATGACTTTTTCTTATTTCTATTCAAAGGCTCGAAAAAAAACAACAGGAAAAGATAGTAAGTAAGAATTTTGATGTTTTTTTTATATTCACGGTCAAATTTTACAACAATTTTTTATAATGGTGTTTTATCACAATTTTTTTCACAATGGCGTTTTCTTACAAATTTTCTTCTTTTTTTTCTATGTTAAAAAAAGAAATTTTCTTCTTTTTTCGGAACTTATGCACTTCGGGGCGAAGTGCATAAGTTCCCTTTTTTCTAAAGCGCAATCGATTTTTGGTGAAAATTGGACATAAAAAATAGCAAAATCAACTATTTTATCCACACCTATAATAAATCAAATTTATTTGGCAGAACATTAAACAAAACAACAAAAGATAACCAGTGAACAACAACAAAAATATACAGGGTGGCCCATAAAAAACTGCACTTTTGAGATTTTTACCTCTTACTTATTTGAGTATAACTTTTGATTTCGATCATCGTTTTCCATGATCTTGGTGTCGTTGGATAGTCCATAATCAGGGCTATCCAACGATGCCAAGATCATGGAAAACGATGGTCGAAATCAAAAGTTATACTCAAAATAAGGAAGAGGTAAAAATCTCGAAAGTGCGGTTTTTTATGGGCCACTCTGTAATGTCTGCGGAATTAATGTCCGGAATTAATGTCCAGGAATTAAATTTAGCGGAATTAAATTTAGCGGAATTTCTTAGTGCCCCGTTTTTCGTTGTGAGTAATATATAAGTGCTCATTCTGGCTCACATGCCGCGCTCGGCACGACGTTAGATGCGGACACGGTGACTCGATTCTTAATGAAGTCACCCGAAAAAGCTTTAAGTCGAGGATTTCTTGCTCCATCATAGCGAACAAAGCCATGTTTTGGGACGGGAAGGAGGCTTATATAGTGACCTGGGGGCTTGAAAATGGAGATTCCTGCAAGTCGATATTTTCCTATTGGCAACTAAAAATTGGTTTTCTAAAATTTAATGAATCTAACCTCCAAGAAAAGTGGAATATCGAATAAATCTTTCAGCAAAATATTATGCCTTTGAATGCCACCTTTGGTTTTTCCTGGTTGAAGTGGACACTCTATAGGCAAATAAATTACTGGCGTACCGACATTTGAGTATTAACATTTGAGGACCGACATTTGAGGACCGACATTTGAGGACCGACATTTGAGGACCCGACATTTGAGGACCGACATTTGAGGACCGATATTATAGAACCCGACATTTGAGGACGAATAGTGACTTTTTTTAAATTCAATAAATTTAAAAAAAAGTCACTATTCGTCCTCAAATGTCGGGTTCTATAATGTCGGTCCTCAAATGTCGTGTCCTCAAATGTCCGTCCTCAAATGTCGGTCCTCAAATGTTAATCCTCAAGTGTCGGTACGCCAGTAATTTATTTGCCTATAGAGTGTCCACTTCAACCAGGAAAAACCAAAGGTGGCATTCAAAGGCATAATATTTTGCTGAAAGATTTATTCGATATTCCACTTTTCTTGGAGGTTAGATTCATTAAATTTTAGAAAACCAATTTTTAGTTGCCAATAGGAAAATATCGACTTGCAGGAATCTCCATTTTCAAGCCCCCAGGTCACTATATAAGCCTCCTTCCCGTCCCAAAACATGGTTTTGTTCGCTATGATGGAGCAAGAAATCCTCGACTTAAAGCTTCTTCATTGAGAAAGAAACTTCCGAGATATATCAATAAAGGATATCAACTTAGCACTTTGTATTATATACGTACAAAACTTTTAGATGACTAATTATATGCATAAACAATTTTATTTCTCCTTTGTATACTCATAATAATAAAATAAAGCAAAAAACTATATAAATTACAACTTACTCGGTTGATTCACCCGTTTTACTTCGCCTTTTTCGATTCACCCGGTTAATTCATCCGTTTCACTTCGCATTTTACGATTCACCCGTTTTATTCCGCTTTTTGCGATTCACCCGGTTGATTCACCTGTTTTACGCTGCTTTTTATCGATTCACCCGGTTGATTCACCCGTTTTACTCCGCTAAAAACTAGAGGGTTTTAAAGAAAAGTATTTTAAGGAAAATGAATGGAGAAAAATGCTCTTTTGCAATCGTGTAGAGCGCATAAAAATACAGGCACTTTGTTAAGATCACTTCCCGAAAATCGCTTTTAAACCTCATTCACCCGCATTCACCCGTTTTATTTTTTTCATTCACCCGTTTTACTCCGTCCCTTAGTCGACGAAATAAGTCAACTCAACATGAAACAAGAAAAGTGGGTTTGATCAAAAATTGTTTATACTTTGAAATCTTTTGCATTCACTAATTTTTCTATTTTTTAGTTATCATCTGTCCACCAAAATGTTGACTTCCATTTTTGATATCGATGACAAGTACACACTCACCGTAACCAAAATTTCGGAAGGGGAGGGCACATTACCTTCGTCTCCCAAGGTGATTTTTTCAGGATTTTTCAAAAAATCATAAGGGTCCCCCCTTATGTTTTTTTCCAAAATTTTGGGCAAAAACATAAGGGGGACCAAGGCAATTTTTTCGAATTTTTAAAAAAAATTTCAAAATCATTTTAATCTTCTGTTTTTTCGCGCAGACAGGCACGAAAATTTTTTTGCTGAAAAACACTTATTTTTAAGCGGAAAACCGTCAGAAATTATCGATTTTCGACGAAAATTTTGTTGAAATCCACTCGAATGGATTTTACTCGAAATTTTTGAGTCAATGCAATAACCAATGCCGCAGGCGAAATTTTTTTGAGAAATGCTTTTTTTAAAGCTGAAAATGCTTAGAAAATGAAGACTCGAAATTTTTTCGTGTTACACCCGTTGCGAAAAATCCGCTCGAAACATCCTAGAGCCAGCCAGGGATCGAAAAAGGAGCCGAGGCGGGCCCCAGAAATCCCCCGGGACCTCGGCCCCTTTTCAACACTTGGAGCCAGCAATGAATCGAAAATTTTGGAGAGTTTGAGAAAATCATTTTTTAATAAATTCTTGTATGTATATCTAAAAAAGATATAGTTATTTTAGCTGCGCCAACATCATAGTGACCTTAAAGTTCGACTGAAAGAAGCCGAGAGTAGGAAAGAAAATATTCAACCTGATTTGTATAAAGAAACTTCAAAGGTTCGTTTGGGGCTATATTCAAGTCTAGAGGCTCCAATGTCGTGAAAAAATTTTCTGAAAAATGACCCCCGTAATTTTTAACGAGGAATCCAAAAAACGCACTCCCGAAGCGTAAAAACACTTTGCTGACACTGTTTCGAGCAAAGTTTAATAGTATAACATGTGATTCTTGTTCAAAATGTGGCCGTTGGGATAAGAGAATGTCGATGCACTAGTCGTCGTATCGGTCATTGTCCACGTTGAGTCCGTTGGACACACTTCCCTAACACTGTCATTGGGACTCCTAGACTTGAATAGCCACGTTCGTTTTTTGTTTTTCACGAATATATTTATAGGTTGACAATAAATTTAAAGATTTTGTTTCTCGACTACGTGAAGTGGCAAAAGAGGTTTTTGACAATGAAGATCAGCACATTGTT